>VZUI01000118.1:0-80597 GCA_013401135.1 Cettia cetti | reverse complement strand
CCCGCGGGGATGCTGCCGCCCGGCCCCGCGCCTCGCCGCGGGCACCGGGAGCCCCCTCCCGAGCCGGGACCGCGGGCCCCGGCCGGCAAGAGCGCAGCGGAGGCGGCGTGGGGGACGGGGGGGTTCCGTGGCGGCGCATCCGCGCCTCCCTCCCGCCCCGGCGCTTCCCGCGGGGACTACCCCTCTGCCGAGCCTCCGCTCCCCTCAAACTTACCGTCTTCATCTGCCCGGGCAGCCCGCAGCTCCCGTTTCCCCCTTCCCCGGAGGAGGGCTTTTTTGTTCGCTCCCCCCTCCTCCCCCCCTCTACCTGGCCCTCGCTGCGGGGCCGCGGGTCCCCCCGCCTGCCCCCTCGGCCCCCCCGGAGGCTGCCGCAGGATTTGTGCCGCTGGCTGGGCCTGACTCTTGGGTGGCGGAGGAGCGGAAAGGAGCGATGCCGAGCAGGAGTCCCGGCTGTTGCAGCTTCATCCTTTCCCCCCTGACCGCCTCCTCCTCCTCCTCGGCGCTGCGGGAGGTCGGGGGCAGCATAAAGGGGTGCAGGAGAGGTGCCCACCCGTCCCACCTCCCTCCCCAGGGAATGGGGGATCAATCAGTGCAAATCAGAAAGAAAACCGGAGCAGGGGGGACACTACCGATGGGAAGGGGGAAAAAACCCTCCCCAGGGTTTAAATCGCCCCCTTAAGGGGTAGTGAGGTTGCAAATGTCCCCCCCCCCCGTGGCGGTGAGGGTGTGGGGAGGTGGAGGCTGCTGCTGCCCCTTCCCGCCGGGTAGGACTGAGATTGTACGGCAGCAGGAGAGTGAATGTAACTCTGGAAATGTATGGAGGGGGAAGCCATGTTTGATTTATTCCTCCACTAAACACTGGTGTGATGATCCTTCTACTTACACCCTTCTGCAGTCCATCCTGGACCGGTATGGGAGAAGAGCCTTGTTAGGAAAATGGAAAGAAAACATTCCTGCGAAGGCGTGCGGGCTCGTTGGCTCAATATTCATTAAGCATAAGAGGACAGGGCTCTTGTAACTTGAATTGATATTTGTGTGGTAAAAGAGCCTGGGGAACTTGTATTCCCAAGGCCATAGTTACAGCTCATCTGCTGTGGCTTTACCGCTCTGGGGGTGGAGAAGGGAATTTGCCATACTTCTTGAACGTATTTATACTTGCTTTTTGGTTTTGGCTTTTTTTTAAATATGTCGGCTGAAAGGAGGAGTAAACACTAGTAGAAGTACAGAGACGGTAAACACCATATTTAAACAGAATTCAGAGAAAATGGGCTTCTTGCTAACACACATAAGGCAAGCAAGAGGCTGGTTATCAGTCATTGCCCATGAATTTTGTGTGCATGAATATTTTCTTATTGGCATTTGCATTAAAATTGATTTATAGTGATTGTTAAATTTAGGAGCTAGTGCACCCCACACTGAGTAAGCTAAATAGGTTTGCTTAAAAAAAAAAAAAGGAAGATATGTTTGGCTTTTAGCCTTTGCATACATCCAAGGAAGTTAAACACTCGGGTGGCAGTGAAGTTTGTAATAGATTTTGCGAAGAGTCCTTGCTGGTGACTTAAGTGGATATGTATATCTATAGATATAGGTAGATGTGTATATATTTGTGTATGTATAAGGTTACTAAAATTCCTTACACATGGAAAGTGTGGCTTCAGCTGCAAGAATAAATTGGTTCTTTACCAGAATGTTCATATATTAGTAGAATATCTGTAAACTTATTGCTGAAGCTATTATTTGCTTGTTTGCTGTGGGAATTTCGCTTGGGAAATGCAGCATATCAACGTTAATAAACTCCTCAGTTTCACAGTGTGGTGAATTTGACTGTGGATTATTTGACTGTTGGATGAAATAACTCAATTAAACCACTGTTTAGCAGGGCTACTCAGGGCTCAGTACTTAGAGTACATGCAATTTTTGGTTGCTTCCATAAATATCTATATCCTATATATTAAATCATACAGGCATTTTTGTCTAGTATGCAACCATCAGAAAATATGACAGTTTTTTCAGTATGTGAATATAAATGCTGTAAATATTACTGGAGACTGTATGACTAGCTCGGGTAAAGGTTATAGGGCTATCCGCCCTCATGCATGCTTGAAAAAAATCCAGGTATTAAAAGTACAGTAAAACCTACTACTTTATCAAGTATTATTGTAGTCAAAATAAACTAGATCATTATACTTTAAGGGTTTAGATTTAAAGTCATTTAGAAGATGGAAAATAAAACCAAAATATATTTCTTTTTAGTTCAATATGAATCCAACAAATGGATAGTAAGATTTAAAAAAATGTGTTTTACTGTCTGTAGGGCTATGTGCCTTTTCTGAAGCCAGTGGTAGTTCTACAGATGAGGTTATTGCATTTAAATTACTGCCTGCATGCAATAGACTGGATAGTGCAGCAAAACCAACCCTGCTTGGGTTTAGAGTGAAAGCAAAAATGGTTGTTGGTGGGTGGCTTTCTAGTATTTCGCTGGTGAATATACAGATACGTGTAAGTTTGTGTCCAAAACACTGCACTAGTAAAATGGCAAAGGAATGGCAAGAAGAGATTGGTTTTTGGTGTCCTGTTGTTTGTGGGCCTTTCACCTCTCACTTTTGCACTGAGCCTGCTTTTTGTTCCACCAGTGTCAATACATTTCCCAAGTGAGGTCGTGTTTCTCCAGCCTGATAAATGTGTTTCCTTGTGGTCAATCAAAGCCTATTGACTGCATTGGGGCACCGTGTGCATAAATGTTCACCTGCTCTGCTCAGATTCCTGTATCAGGGATCTGGTGTGTGATGAGTAGAAGACACAAACAGAATTCTTGCAACAATTTGATCACCGCTGGTCATTCCTGTTTATATAACTACATGACATTTCTTAGGATTTAAGGCTAGAAGATGGTTTAATGCATGAAAATTGCATGACAGAGCAAGGTAAATGGCCAGGCTTTTTCTGGGGGAAAAAAAATAAAATTAAACCTCAAGAGCAGTGTGCTGCACAGTGAGAAGCATCTGCTAAGTAGTATTGCTGAAAGCAACAGATTCCCCAACAGTCAGTAATCAGGCATGAGTGAAGAACTGCTTGGGTGGGACTAATAATAATGTTGTAGATGATGACTGCATGTTTTAGTACTGTGTTTGTGGCTATACTATTTGAGCTCTTTCATTGCTTTCCTGCAAAGAGAATTGAAATGGCCTTATGGTTGAGTAGATGTGCTAGATCTGGTATAATTCCCAAATCCAGCCTTGGATGAAGGAAGAATGGAGATCACAGAATCAGAGAATGGTTTGGGTTGGAAAAGACCTTAAAGATCATCTAGTTCTACCACCCCTGCCATATGGGAACACCTTTCACTAGACCAGGTTGCTCAGGGCCCTTTCTCAAGTGGATCTAAGTGTATTAGTAAGTGCCATTTTTCTAGGGAACATCACTTTCCAGTTAGGCTGTAGCTTCAAGAAATGTCTTCAGCAAGGATGTACTGGAATTTTGGCGGTGTAAATCAGAAGTGAAGATGGAACATGGCACCAGAATAAGTACTCAGGTGGTGAAGTGAAGAGACAAAATAAATTCTCATCAGAGCTTGACATGTGAGTGCAAATTTCCTTTGGTGCATAATTGCAGAGAACTTGGGAGAAGGGGGACTGGTAATGACAGCCTTGTTGATGTGCCTGTAGTCACCCTGCTGGTTGTAAATTCATGTAGCTGTTTGGATGGGACAGTCAGCTATTATATACAGTGGTTACTTGGAAGGTTTTGGTTCTGAGAACATTTTTGAAGGAAAAGAGAGAAACCACCTGAATTTTCTCCCTTCATTGCACCTTCAAATTAGCTTCTCTATGATCTGCAGTCATTGTAGGTAGCTGAATAAATGTATTTGCCTTTTTCTTGTCATTTTACACTGACAGAAATTACTAAAATGATACATGAGGTGTTATTTTTAATGTTTTTGTCAAGTTTGGCAACATCTATAATAGTTAATTTATATTTTCTAGCATCAACAGGATGAGAAGTTTTAGCAATATGTAAAAGGAAAATGTAGACCATACTCTGTTGTGCTGCTCTTTACATTGAATAGCGAGCTACAAAATACTCAAAGTTCATGGTGAACAGGAATATATACTAATATCTATTAATACCTTGTGATGATAAGCAGTGCATGATGGACTATGTATTAAGCTTTTTGACAAGCAGCTCTAAACTTCAGCACCAGATAATCTATTGACACTTTGGTAATTGACTCTTTCACAATGATTATTGTGCAGAGCTTACCAGAGAGTGATTTGTTAAGCAACTTTTCTCCAAAGCATACAGTAGATTATAACATAAACTGATTTTTTCTTTTTTAATGCATGCTGTGTGCAATAAATACCTGTGAATCATGACTGAACCAAAAGCAAGATCTGTACTGTCCTTGCTAATGTAAGAAACAATACCGTTGGAAGTTGTTCTTATGGAACCATGGAGTGATCAACTACGTGTGGAAAGTAGGTATTTGAAAATGTATTTGAATGTCTCATAGCAATCAAATTGCACTTAGTGAGTATGGAAAAGTGAAGTACTAACCTAATATACTTCAGAATTTTCATGCATTGGGCAAAATGGCTTTGCCCTGACACACCACTGATGCAGGTTCTGGTATATGGCTTACTGTGAAACTAGTAAAGTATATAAGAGACTTAAAGCATGTTTTAAATTGCAAGGATTGATCAACAGGTGATGGTTCTGTTTCTAGTTTTGTTCCCATCCTTTTTACGTGTCCTATTTTTATCTTGGTGCAAGATAGCAATTGGATCTTTTTTACCTTGGTATTCAGCTCTCCAGTGCAAATTGGAGCTATTTTATATTCCTGTTTAGGGTAAGGATACATAGGTGGCAAATGACTGGAAAACTGCAACATGATGTGCTATTGAACTTGATTTTCATAGAAACTTTACCATTTTTACTCTGCTGTCTGAAGGATACTATTGGTTTTCTGTGTCTTTCAAGAAGCACAAGGAATGTCTTGTTCTGTTGGCTGACAATGACCATTTAACTGTCTGTGAAATTGCTTTGGCTTGTGCCTTATACAAAATACTAAAATATTAGCATCTCACATTAATGCTAAAATGCACATTAAAAATGTGTTTTATACAGAATCACAGAATATTCAGAGTTGGAAGGATCTCCAAGGACCATTGAGTCCAGTTCTAAAGTGAATGGGCCCGTACAGGGACTGAACCCATGATGCTGGGGTTATTAGCACCATGCTCCAACTAACTGAGCCAAACTCTGGGTATACAAATCATCTTCAAACATATTTGGCCTTGAGGACTAAGATCAGAATTCCATGTTTTCTTTGCCATAGTCCAAGAACGTCACAGGAGTGAGTTCTGTTCTGTTCTCTGAGTTCTGCCATAGTAAACAAGAGATACACAGAGGAGCAGAGGATGAGAGAGTCTGTGACAAAAATATCTTGAAAAGAAAAGGCTGAGGTTAGGGAAGATCTCATTAGAAATGTGATTTAAATGTAATTTGAAATATTTTGAAAAGCTACTGATTAAAGAAAAAAGAAGCATCAGAAAGAGCATGCAGTAATGCATGATGTTTGAGACCCATTTCATGAAGAAGTGTCAATGTTCCTGCTGTGGCATGGGTTGGTCTCTGGAGCTGAGGTTCCCAAGATCACATACCAATAAATCAATCGTGGAACTTGCCAGCCTTGGTGGGATGCCATTGGAGCAAGGTCCTGACTGCACTGGCACTCAGAAGCATCTAAATTGGGGAGTTATCTCTGTAGTAAAGGGTGCCTAGATTCTAGTCTGATAGTAGAGCCAGAGGGATTTAAGCCAAAGTATGAACTCTGTAGAACAGTGTAGGGTGAAAGATGTGAATATGGATCATTTCCCTATATGGCGTGGTTGCCAACAACTTTCAAATACTTCAGGATGAAGTTAATGTTGTGATTTTTCTGTGAGTGCAAAATGCCGACTATCAGAAGCTGGTTTATAATAGCACTCCTGAACAAACTAGAAACAAATGCTGGGATTAAATGTGGAATGTGACTGAAATTCAGCAGTAGTGCAAAAACCAAGTTCCAGTCATAAAGTGTGTAGCTGAAAGTGCATGTGCAATATCTATTCATCAGGTGAAAGCCTGGCTCAAAATGGTAGTGATGGCTGAGCCTTCAGAAACTCTGCAAGTCAAGAGAGCAACTACAATTGCTTAACACTACTTATTTCTACAGTCAGAACTTGATTTTCCCATGAGAAGTATGTACAACAGAATTTTTCCAAAGAACTAAATTTGATAAGACAGTGAAGTAATGCACAAAGCTAGTACTGTGCTGAAAGGAAAGCAAAAAATTGCAAGAGATACCCACTGAAAACCTCTCTACACTGGAGTTCTGGAAAGTAGACAGGAAGGAATTGGTTTGTTAGACAGGGAAGTGTTTTATCTTTCTGTCTTCACGTGGAGTGGGTAAACTACACTATATTTACAGAAACTTAAATCTCAAATTCCAAACCTTTTACCTTTAACAGTTACACTAATCACTTTCTGAGAGATTTTTGATGTAGATGTAGCAAAAGAAGTAAAAAAGGAGTTAAGAACCCTGAGAATGATGGTAATGCAATTTGGCAGGAGCATGGTAAAGCTCCAGCAGCACAGGGAAATACTTCAAGTAATGTCTGAACCAGAAAGGCCACTTCATAGCAAGTATTTGGATTTGTTTGAAGAGTATCTAATGTTTGAAGTCTCAGGCCTTGTTTGAGTGTTCCTGGCATACATCTACCAGTTCCCTCTGTGTGTGTGTGTTTTGCCTCAAGGTAACACATTGATAGAATTATTAAAGTAGTTGCATGTAAATGGTTATGGTCTGTGTGAAGCAGATCAAAATTAGCACTGTATGGCCTGGATCATGTTACAGTCAGTTATATTCAGATGTGGATATATGCAATTTTTAGTGAATGGTGCATATCTGTAAATACAATTCTGTAGTGCCATGGAGTCAGGATTAATTATCTGTGAACTTTACCCTCCAGATCTTCACCTAATGCTATGAGATGTGAAGCTGTATGTACTGGGTGAAAGAAATCAGCTATTTGTACACTTTACCTGTCCACATTAGAGAGGTGCATTGTGAGTGTGATCTGTTGCTGCTTCTGTAAACAACAGAAGATGTGGCCAGATACTGCTCTAGGATTATTATGCCCTCTCCGTGTACACACAGCTGGGTCTCCATAGTGTTGGCAAAGCCTCTCATATCACCAGTGTCACTGCTACTTCCTAGAATGATTCCAGTGCACCAAGTGTGCTTCTGGAATTTAAATGTACTCACTTGGATGAACAGATTTTAATGCTGTGATAGACAAAGATAGCAGACTTGTCAGGGTCAAGGCAAAATTATTGTAGCCTCTGGATTAGAGTTAGTTGCTGTCTGGTCAGATCTGGGAAACACTGATTCCTGTAGAGGTGTAGCAGATAACATTTTGTTAACACTGCAGTTTAATTCATTACCTGTAACATTCTGTGATTTCATCCCAGGTTTGATCTTCCCTTCTTTGAATTCCCTCAGAATGTGCATGATCAGAAATTGCTTTTATTGTTATGATGATGATGAAATTGCAATGCTGTCACAACTACATATAAGGCAGAACTACATAAGGACAGAATCACTGGCCACAGTGAAGAGCAAACAGATTATAGTGTGTTTATCTGCTGCAGTGAATATTATGTAAGCCCGAGGATCCAGATCCTGAAAACGTGGTGCAAGGAGTAGAGGTGGGATGCTGACAAAAAAAGGCAATGGGATCAAAAAAGGTATGGGAAATTAAACTAGTGTTAGACTAGGTGAAAAAGCAGTATAAATAAGGAGCTCTGCACTGAAGTCCTGCACTATTTGAGATTGTGTGATTGTGTTTGGTTCTTTGCTCCTAAGCTACGTAGATTGCAGGTGCACAATTCTGGCCCACCTGGAAGATAGGGGGAGAGATAATTTCATTGGTGAGCAAAGACCTAAACTGAGGAAGTATTGAATTGTTGAGTCCTAATTTGCTGGAGAGGGACCATTCCCTTTAAAGCTCTCCAGGACACAGAAAAGTCTCAGGTTTGTGGGCTGCCTTTTTGTGTTTATTAAATATTGGTGGTGTATTCAGTAGTCCTACCATTTTAGGCACTGGTGTTCCTCTCTGCTTATGTGCAGAGGAGAAGCCATTCTTTTCTGTTTGATCTGTGGTCCCACCACAGTGGTATGTGTAGTCTCTCTTCAGACAGAATTACAACATCTTAGAAGAATTTGATTTTACCCAAATGTATCTCATTGCTTCACCCATCTCCAGCAGGAGTGGAACTGACAATATGAAATTTCTGCAGTGGAGGAAAAAAAAATGTCTGTGATTTTAAGAAAAGGAACTCATGGGAAGGAATCCTCTTACAGAATCTTCTAGTCTTGTCCATAGAAAAGGGTTGGTTGCAAAAGCTTTTCCCAAGGAAGAACAAGAAAGCAAGTCCATCCATTTTGTAAGCTTGCTTTCTGCAGTACAAGTGACATTTAAAGGGAGGAAATTGCTTTCCATTCTACGGTTCTTAAATGTACAAGTTGGTATTACCTATTGTCTTGATAAGAAGGCAGTAAATACTTATTTTGGTTCATGAAAATAGGCTGTGACATTAAAGTTCAGAAATTTTATCCGTCAGGGGAAAAAAAGCAAATCCAAAAAAAATTTTTAAAGTTGGATTCCCCCCCACCCCCCAAAAAAAGAAAAAAAATTGGTGGCAAATAATGTTGGGTAGTAAGTGCAACTGTAAGTACACAAACTTTTTTCAGAGTTTTCAAAATGTGCTTTATCTTCTTATATCTACTGTAAGGTTAATCAACTCTTTACTTCAGGTGCATTTACATTAAAAATTGTCTCCTTTGGACAAATGCTTTTTTTTTTTTTTTAACTTTCCTAGGACTTGTGGTAAATTTTTAGAAAGGTTTGGTGTATTTATTTTCAATTCTATCTTTACTACAGTAAAGGTTTTCTTCATGAGAGATAACACTTTTGAATTTTCTGGCTAGCACTGGTTTGTGACAGTTTTTGGCCAAACTTGCAATGCAATTTTTAGTTGTGTTTTATCTAAAATAAAATTCTGTTTAGATCCTGTAGTAATTTTTGTTTAATGTAGTGAAGAACAGCTGTGTTTAACGTCGTGCATTTACACGATGGTAAATAGTTACCTACTTCTATTTGATATTTTAGGTGTTTTATACAAGATAATATGAGTAAGCATAATCAAGTTTTCAAATGTATTAGCAAAAAACTATTATAACCTTCTTAATCTCATTAAGTATTTTCTCTCATTCTGATCTGAAAATAGGAATAACCTTTTGTCTTAAAATTGATGAGATGATGTAGAACATTTAATAGAAATCAACCTTAACACAAAAAAG
Source organism: Cettia cetti (assembly GCA_013401135.1). Taxonomy (NCBI): domain Eukaryota; kingdom Metazoa; phylum Chordata; class Aves; order Passeriformes; family Sylviidae; genus Cettia; species Cettia cetti. The sequence continues at coordinate 71,194 of VZUI01000118.1, read as the reverse complement.
CAGCAGCCATCTATTAGCTTTGTCGTGCCCGCTGGAAGCCTGATTTGTAGGGAATAAAAATAGCTTTCGTGTATAAAGTTCTCTTACTGTGAATTTGTATTGAGGTGTGTTGTCCTCCCCTTCTTTTCCCCACCTCCCTGTGCCTGCTCTGAGTAATTCACCAGAGTAAGAAAACCCTTATACAAAACTAAAGTGATATTTAATGGAGATACTTGGTGGTGGTTACTTACTCAGTTCCCTTCCTTTGGCAGAATTGAAAAGCATGGAGTACTCCATTATTTCTGACACACCAGAAAAACATCTCTGAAATTACAGCAGATGTGGAAGAAATGACTAATAAATATCACATAAATGATAGTGGCCTGGACAGTGATCTGACATGCACAGTAACTGTATTTGGCTCATGACTCCTGTCAGATGATGAACTTTCAAGTAATTAATACATGATTTAAAATGTCTGCAAGATACTTTGCCTTATATAGAACCTGTTTTTTTAGTATGAAAATTGGTACAAAGCCACTGCAAGGATTGTCCAGTTGTCATTGTCTGATTAAAAATTCTTGAGACCTTCATCTGATAAGAATTCTTCTTTTGCATACTGAAACCTGTTTGTTCACAAGCCAAAATATCATGTTTATTCAGCAGACTCCTGGTTATATTTTTTTTTCTCCTTTGTTAGTGAAAATGGTACTTGTTGGGTCACCAGACATTCAGTATGGGACGATACTGGCTTAAGCTCATTAGTTGCTACTAGCGTGTGGTGCTTTTGTCCCCTTCTTTTCCCTGCCCTCCCCCCACTTTCCTTTTCAATAGATACAGAGTCATCTAGAAAAGATAAGGGATTGCTTTTGCTTCTGTGTGATAGCGTGGTCCAGCATGAGTGCGCTTGATTTCACCTACTAAATCTAATTGTATGCTCAGCTGCTTCAGGACCTTACTCTTGCAACTTGAATCAACCAGATCTTGTCTGTGATCTATCTTATTTCAGTCTTTCATGTCTTGTCTTCTAGATCTCCTGGCATTAATTCCAAACTCACAGCAGCACTGCTTTGTCAGTGATTATTTTCTCCTTGCCCCTTCTTTTCTGCTCTGTATCCTCTTCTCACAAAGGGCCTGGTCCTTTTTCTTCCTTATAGTGTTACCATGAAATTTTTGTATAGTAAAGGTGGTGCAAAATGTACATGGCTTCAATTTTGATCTTCTTTCCTGAAACCCTTTATTATTCCCAGGTGTAGATTTTCTAGCTTCTTTTTTTTAACCAGACCCCCACAATGTAGCTTATTTTTTGCAAGGAGGACTGAGATGTGTATCACTAATTTCCATACCACTGGTTGTCCTAGAGATGGTGACTAACCTGCAAATTGTCTACATGTCTCATCTCCCCATGGGATTATGTTTTCTGTTAGGTACTCACATCTGTTATCTTAGCCCATTATTCTGCCTCTTGCATTAATCCTCTACTCATTTGGTTCCATTAAATCTTTGTACAAACATGGTCTATTTTCCATGTTTTATAACCTGTATCTCCTGTGTATCCTGGTTCTGATATCTTACAGTTTCAAATTACTGCCTTTGTCTTCGTTTTCCCATTTACTATTGTTGTGGGTACATTAACTTCCTTTTACCAGTATTACTCGTGGATTTGTTGTCTCTTGGCTCCAGTGATTTGAGGAGCCTTTTTCAGTGCTTTCAGCTGTTTTTAGTGACCTGTATTAGTGACAATCATTAACTGTCTCTTCACTCACTGAAGTTCTTGAAATCTGTATCTGCAAATGGATCGGGCGAATCAGGGTAACTGCTAAAAGTTCAGGGTCTTTCACTGCGTGGCCTGATTGGTCTTTCTTTTGTTTGTTTTGTTGTTTTTTGTGGGGGTTTGTTGCTCTTGTTGTTTGTGGGGGGGTTTTATAGCTAGAAAGAGAATAACTTGATTTTTTTAAACTATAGCTTTTCACTTGGTTGCCTATGGGTCGTTGTTCAGACAAGGCCTTGAGAAGCTTGATCTGGCTCAAGGGGTCAGAATAGATGATCTGAGGAAATCCTTTCCAGCCTAAGTTATTCTGTGACTGTGGCAGTTTTTATATTTTGACTCTCTTAAGATTTCCATTTTAATTCATCCAGTGTCCTGAGATCGAGTGCACCAGTAACACAGTCTAACAGGATTATTTACTGCTTTTTTGGAGGCGTGCCTCAAGCTTGATGGCTTTATAGCTTCAAGATATATGTGATGAGAGTGAGAGTTATTATTAAGCAGCACAGGACAAATAGTGGGTTACAAAATGCAGATGGTCCCATCCAGAAATCCATACCCTGTTAAGCAGGTCATGGATAAGCAGGTGGTCATGGAGCTATCCTAAAAACTGTTCCTCGGCCGGGATGAGTCGCTCCGAGCCCGGCCGCCACTGGAGGGCGCTGCGGCCGCACGGAGCCGCCCTGCGGCCTCAGGAAATTGGGAACTCAAATGCCCAAATCAAATCTCTGCTTTACTCCGTTAAGAATCCCTGGGAAGGAAGTACAAATTTAGCAACAGTTCGGTGTTTTGGTTGTTTTGTTCCTGGTTTTGGCGATTTTTTAAAGGAATTTTGCACTCCGTAACTGTGACATGCTACCCAGCAGGTTTGCCTTTTGACCAGAGATTTATAGAATTTGTTGTTAGTTTTTTCTTAAGAGAAATATGATTTCAGTTAAATCTGCTGAATCACAGCCTGAAACACTGTCATGTTATTAATTGAGTTGAGAGTTTGTCTCATGTCCATGTTTTCAGAGAAGATGTTGTGAAAGGACATGAATTCTCTTCCAGTTTAGTCATTTATTCTGTTCTGGTTGAGTTTTGAGTTTCCATTTATCTTTGATTCCTCTTAAGAAGACTTAATATAGTTGGCTGCTTTCTACTCATTTTATCAGAGATTTTATTGGTAATTCGGACTTCATCTGACTAAAGAACGATTAGAACTTTTTCTCTTGCAGATTCACTCGGAGTTCAGGTACATGTGCTGTTCTTCCCTTGTTTAATGCCAAATTTTCAGACTGCTCTTTGTGCCTGAAGAGAGAAGGGTTTTCATCTCTCAAATGAGTCCGTATAGCTTGTGTGGAAAGATATCCTTTTATCTTGTAGATATTTTAGAGCAGCATGTTAGGGAGATGGGAGCATTTGCTAAGGAGTGGCCAAGTTATGATATTTAGGTTTTTTTCTACATCTCTGTAAATGAAAAGGTTTCATGTTCATCAGCTGCTTTGAATTCAGGCTTGACATCCTTAAGAGGCTTTACCAGGCTACAGCAGTGCTCAGTTAGGAACATGTTTACATTGCTACTCCTGATGTAGAGCTATCAAAAATGCAAGTTGGAGGAATATGGAATATGTCAGTTGTAAGCATTATAATCGTGCATTAATAAACAAGGTGAGATTCAGAACTGATTTCTTCCATAGCAACTGACAATTCAATAGTTATTCATCATGGTTTTTGCTGCACTTTTTTGGAAGCACATGGGACTAGATTTGATGAAATTTTGATTCGATGTGACAGTCCTTGGACTTAATCATATATGAAATTGGTTACCTTGAGCACGAATATGATGATTATTGTGCTGAGCTTTCATAATATTTATGATGGTGTATTTTTCTATATTATGTATATACTGGACTCACTAATAGAAAGAATCTATGCATATGAATTTTAAAAATTGAAACCATCATCTTGCCTGGTTTAGGAGCACAAAGGAGTCATTCTGCTAGATTTGTTTGCTACAATAGTATAATATTGAAATAGGGTTAACTTTTAAAACCCTTGGAGAACCTGTTTATGGCAGAAAATAGAGCAGTTTTAGAGCTTGCTGCATATTTGCAAATTTCTGTATGAAAAGTGGGTGTTAGATGGTATTGTTGCTATGAAAAATCTGAAATTCCAGCAGTTGCTTTGATCATTTAAATTTTGCCCGCTATGGTCACTGGCTTGAAGGATTAGCTATTTCCCAGTGGGCTGGTGTTCCTGACCCAAAAGCTCACCCTTTATTCATTCTTACTGCCAGAATGCTTTGGGAAATGTCTGGAGGTGGCTGTCTTAGCTGTAGTGTTTCTGCAGGGGGTGTGTTTTGATGGGAGATTGAAGGTCTGTTTGTAGAGTGAGGAAGGGAAGCTTGTGATGCTGCTGTCCATAGTGTAGGTGCTACAGGAACACAGCCTGTGGGGTTTCTATGCTGGCACAACCTCTTGGAGATAAACTCATCTGGTTTATATTGTTACTAATTATATTATCTTTGGTCTAACCTCTTACTTGTTTTATATTGTGCAATACCCTTATGCAATTATTGCAGGCAAGACTCATGTTGCAGATGGTTAACAAATGGTTAAAATGAAAGTGGTAATTTTGCTTTCCACTTTCGATTTAATAAAATGGATGATTCATAGATCTGTTTTTCTTGGAGTTTTTTGTAATGCATATTAACAGATACTGGGGCATTTTGCCTCTGAAGATTGTAAACAAAGCTTTTTTTAGTAAAACTCTAATGGAGTACATTGAGTTTTATATTACTGCTGACATCTATCTGAATACTTAATAGCTTCTGACATTCTTATTAAAAATTTTTACTGTCTTTTTGTCTTAATATAGCAGTGTAAGACTGGAAACATCTGGGCTGAATGGACTTTAGCATCAAAAGAAGTTCTCAACTGTTAACTCAAAAAATTAACTGCATCAAAATGAAGCAGGTACCAGAGATCCTTGGAAATACCAATGGGAAACCTCAGAATTGTGAAGTGAATCGTGAGTGTTCTGTCTACTTGGGCAAAGCACAACTTTCTGCCACTCTACAGGAAGGTGTCATGCAAAAATATAACGGCCATGAGACTCTTCCATTTATTCCAGCTGATAAATTGAAAGATCTGACCTCTCGGGTGTTTAATGGTGAGTCTGGGGCCCAAGATGCCAAGCTGCGCTTTGAACCTCAGGAAATAAAGGGTGTTGGAACACCTCCCAACACTACTCCTATCAAGAATGGCTCTCCAGAAATAAAGCTGAAAATCACTAAAACCTACATGAATGGGAAGCCTCTTTTCGAATCCTCCATTTGTGGAGACAATGGTGCAGATGTGTCTCAGTCTGAGGAAAATGAACAAAAGCCAGCAAACAAGGAGAGGAGAAGCAGAAAAAGAAGCATAAAATATGACTCCTTACTTGAGCAGGGTCTTGTTGAAACAGCCTTAGTATCAAAGACTTCAAGCACCACTGAAAAGAAGGTAGTACTTTCTTTCTGTTTTCTGTGTTTTGTGAGATTTGTTAATTGTACATGAACTTCAGTGTTCGTATGCTTATCTTCAGGCATTTAGTAGGTCCTTCCCACAAGCAGGGGGTCATTTTTTATGCCTCTCCTTGTTTCAACACAGGAGAGGTGCACTTTAGTTCTGGTGCCTGTTTCTTCCCCAGGATAGGAATACCCTGAAATTCTGTTGCCATATCAGTAAAGGAAGCCCCCAGAGCAAACCAGGGCATGTGGAAGTATGTAATGTATGAAACAGAAACTTCCTCTAGACATGTAGCCAAGACCTAGTCAAGATGTGCACCTGAGCAAGGGAGCTGAGGAGGCCTCTACATTTAGAGATCATCTTTAACTCCTGGAGAATGAGGTATTCTGGCTTCTTAATAAGCAGATGTTTCAGGAAAAAACCTTTTTCTCTGTTTCTGGTTCTGAAATAAAAGAAAAATGTACTCAGCAGTCAGTTGGCTGATCAGCCAGCCTCTTTGCCATCAGATTTTGGCAATTGGAATGTAGTCCCTATGCCTATTTGTCTTCTGAAAAGAGCTGGCTTTGCTTGTTATAACCTTGTTTTAATTAAAAATATCTAGATCTTGTATTTGGTGTCATTAATTTTGTGGTCAAGCTCTTCTGGTTTTTGCTTCTTTTAAACATTGCAGAAATGGATATTTCACTTTTTTAATTTCCGTTACTAAGTTGTAAATAAGAATGCTGCTGCGAGCCCTTTTCCCCCTTTATTTAGCTTTTGTTGCTAGACTCCATTTAAAGGAATGTGGTTTGCAATAATTTTATCTCAGAGGAAAAACCCTACATAGCAGGGACACTTCTATGTATATTAAGTTTCTTAGTGAATAATTCAGAGTGGTGTTGTATAACAATGGTAAATGTTAATGAATGCTTTGGATTGTTAAGTGGTCCTGGTTTTGCACACCTTAAAACACAGAACATACACTACTGTTTTCTGTCAGCTGCAGTTAAATCATGGAATCGTGGGTTGCAAAATACCTTTAAGACCATCTAGTCCTACCATTAACATAGCCCTGTTGATTCTTAATTTCTTCCAATATCACACATACAGAGAAGAAGCACAGCTGCTGTATTGCTGATTTTATTTACAATTCTTTTCAATAAAGCAGAATAATAAATGAGTTCACAGAACTGTGTAAATGTGTTTCTAGGTATCAGAAATATTTATCATTTGTTTATGGTTTGAATGTATTTATCCTAAAATTACCAATACTCATGTTTTCAGGAAGGTTGTTAAAGAGTTTGTTTTCCTTAATTTTTGTTAAGGAGAATGTTTTAATACTAACTGGTTCAGATTTTTCTGAATCATTACTCACAGGTAAAAGGTGTGTGCAGAGTCAATATTTTGAGTAATTCTTTGTCCAGCTCATTGTTAATGAGGAAAAATTGGACTTAAAGGTGGCATGTTTAATAGCATTGACAACTGGAGCATATTTGTGTGGATTTGTTACTTCGTTTTTTTCAGAAAGAGGGAGTGATATTTATATGTCCAACTAAGCAGTTGATTCTGAAGCCTTTTACATTGGTTGTCCATTAAAAAGAAAGCTTTGTCTGGCTTCTTTGAGTTGTCTTTTGGGCAGAAATAGGAGAAAACCACATCAGCACTGTTTCCCAGAGTGGTTGGGACTCAGTGCTGGTGAGTGATAGGGTTGTTTGCTCCTGTGCCAAACCCCTGAGCTACCAAACGACAGAATCGAGGCAACCACCTGCTTGATCTCAGACTTTGCAATATTGCAACCCTGTTCTTTTCAGAGAGTTTGAAGCAGAGGGTCACGCTTCTGGCTCCTTTTTTTTTCCTAGCATAGTGCACTTTAAAGCACAAAGGGCAAAAGGAGAAGCATTTAAAGGTTGCAAGATGTTATTTTATAACTCCTTGATTGTAAAAAAACCTGAGGTTTTTCTTTCTCTCATAAGAAGGGTTTGCAACTGTGCAGGTTTAAAATAAGGAAAAACAAATATGAGGGAACATGTGAAGGAGATTTTTTCAAATGTTTGTCCACATGTACTTGTCAGGTTTGTGACATATATGTGTTTTCTGTGATGATAACTGTAATATCTTAGTATCAGTGTTCTTTGGTTTCAGGCTTATCGGTTACTTCATGGCCATCATCCAAAGCCTTAATGTTAGTGCATCATACTGTGTGGTTTTATATAGCTGATTGTGGCTGCAAAGTGGAAATTAGGTAAATATCCTTAGAGTAAAAGCTGATTAATTTTGCACTCGGCCTGTTTATTGTAAGTTACGAGTTAATGCAGAACCTGTTTGTCTGGTTTTATTTTTCTGCTGGTTTCTCTCTCGATTTCTTGTTGTCCAGCCTCCTACTCTTCTGATTTAGCAAAAATCACCATGGTTTAAATATGGCCTTTTGTGTAGGGTAATTATATCTCAGTCTGATGGACACAGCAGATTACTATTGCACTGAGGTGAGAGGCATATCATGTAACAAATGTTCCAGTGCTCTGCTGCTGGGTGTTCTTGCTGTTTGGACATTTTTTGTTAGCAGAAATGAAGTCTATTTAAAACTTTGCGAGTTAGTTTTCAGCTGGGAATAAATGTGATCTGCCGAGCTGTGACGTGAGTTAGATTTCTATTGATAACCACCAGCTTTTCCAGGCCTCTGAGAAACAGCTGTAATGTTTTCATTTTCCCAGGGTAAAGGAGATGAAGTGGCACAACCTGTGGCTCTTTCCTCCTCTCCCCCCTCTTTTCATCCTTCTTCCCTCCACCCCAGTATCTTTTCACCTGAGGTGTTTACTTTAAAATCCAGGCCTCTCATACTAACACTTGGTTTAGCAGTTTTAGTGCCAAGGCCCTGCACCCCTGAATGTTCTGTGTTATGGGTGGTGGGTATCACATTCGAGTTTTGGATCCATGCCAGCCTCATGGGCTCCAGTAGCTGCTGGTGTGCCAGGGTGCTCTGGCTCTGGGTTTTGTCCTGACTGCTTTTTGAGTCACTGTTTTTGCTGCCAGTGAGGAATGAGATTTTCTTACTCATTGCTTATGCTAGAAGTGAAACAATCCTGTTTGGAGGAGAACAGCAGAGGTTTTATTTCATATATTAATATGAAGTAATCCAAGTACAATCCCTAGAGCTATCCAGAGATTCTGTACAGGAAACAGAGAGTACATACGTGTGCAGCTCTCATGCTGTGGGTCCCGGGGTAGGTCTGTGCTCTCTGACTGTGGGAGCAGCCCACAGTGTGATCCTGGCACATCTGAGCTCGTTCTGCAGAAGTTGGGATGGGCCTACAAGTGGCAGTTTGCCCTTTTGGCTGGACTTCCTGGCCTGGCTTCCCAGCACGGGTGCAGTAGCTCACAAAAGCAGCAGCACTGTGTCCTGAACAAACCTGGAAGTCTGCACTCTGCTCTGCTGGCTAGTTTAAGGTTTCCAGCTGTGTAATATATGTACATGATCCAAAAACTATACCTTCCATGTAGCTTCCTATCCACTTTTCTTGTAGTTCTCTTCTAGTATTATACCAGAAACTTGGCAGGTTTTTACTCTCTCTCTGCAGGATATGGCCTATAATGAGCTTGCAGTAGCTACATGGGGGACAATTGAAAATTGCTGGAGAAATTCCACTAGTCCTTGTCATGTGTTTATGTTACCATTTCATCTTCACAGAGGAAAACTTTCTGGCTAGCTCCATTATATCCAATATCTACATACTGGCAAAGATTTAAAAACCCAGTAAGGGTAGAACTGAAACAGTCTGAGGATGATGTTCTAATTGTGTCTGTGGTAATTAAGTACAGGAAGGTGGGGACCACTGAAAGTAATGATATTTCTCTGATATTTGCATCTAATCAGTAGAGGCCAGCACAAAGCAACAAGTTCCCTTTGTAATATTGGAGAATGGAGTTCATCAAATGTTTTATTATCCCATTGCAGATTGTACAGCCAGATCCCAAGATTGGTCATTTTGTCTTAATTTCAAAAATAAAAAGAAAAGTAAAATGAGTTTGTGTTTTCAGGGGAAAGACTTGATTGTTTCTTATTATCAGTTGTTAGGAATTCCTGGTGAAGTACAGTTGCTGTACTTGTTTCCAAAATGTGCAGCTAAGCTACCACAGGAGTCAGGGTCTGCAGCTGTAGGATAGAATGAACTCAGTTATGTTTTCCTTTTTAGTAGAATGTCTTGAGGTATCAGATCCTGTCTTCAGGCGAGTGATAACACTGGCTGTCGGGCTGATGTCACTAGGATCCCAAAGGAGAAGGAGTAATCCTAAAAATCTCTTCTGGGTGATCCCTTCAGGAACAAGAGAAATAACTTCTTACCCTTTTTGGAAGAGTTTCTGAACTAGTGTTTTGCATTAGCCCTTAGTATAAAGGATTAAGTTTAGCTAAGCCTTGAGAACTCCTTAGTGTTAAGCAGCTCATGATGTGCAGCAGTAATTGTTACTTGAGAACTTCAAATTGTTTTTTTCTTAATGCCTCATTGGAAAAGTATCTTAAAGAACTACTTGTTCTTTAAGAAGCACCAAAAAGCATACAGCATTATATTGCTTTGAGGGGAGATTGGAAGCTGTGAGTATTCTCAGAGTGGCTACAAAATCAATTGCAGAAAGCCTGAGTATTTGTTCAGGCTTTCCATAACAGACTTCATGTTCTTGTATGTAAAAGTGGCTGAATTAAGTACACCTTTTATGTCTCAGTAAGTATTATCTACATACATTTTTTGTCCTCTCTTTTCGTAAACACACCAGTGGGAGAATCCAAATTGAGTATGAAATGATATCTTGAAGTGTTGACAAAAATACTATCTAAGAATAGCACTACCAATTGGATCGAGGAGCCATTTAATTCAGCACCTCAGCTCGTGGTAGGGTTCAGTGGAGGAGGCATAATGGAGAGTACAGATATCACAAATCACAGAGTGATGCTCCTTTTGAATATATTCAGCCTCCAGCAGTTTGTGACTCAGAGGTTTCTGGAGCTGATGACTTTGTATTTAATGGCTGTAGATGGCTAAATTCATGGAAGGAGATAGTTGGTTCTTTTTAAGCCGGTGTGAGCTTTTTGCATCCAGTACGTTAAGTAACAGCAATAGAGCAGGTCTTTCAACTTTTCAATTTGGTACCTACTCATTTTGCTAGATTCTCTCATAATAATAGAAATAGGGATCATGGACTTCTGTTACTGATCATTGTATAGATTTCCTCACAAAACTGCTCTATTTTTAATTTCAGCTTGACCAGTCCTAGCATGTTGTTCCAGATATTATAGCGGCAGTTCCAGAATGCTACTTCGTGTTATCCTATTCCTGAACTGTGCTGCCCTCTGGGTTCTGCTGTCTTGTGGGTTTTTTTAGAATAAGGAACCAGAACAGTAGAGGACATTCAAAATACATATGTCTTGTGAATACATAGAGTGGCATGTTAATTTCTATATTGTTCTCAATTTCATTATTTTTCATTATAAATAATACTTAGCGTATGATTGATTCCTGACTGCTTCTGAACACTGAGCCAGGTGTCTGTAGAAAAGAGCTGACCAGATGTAGCTAAGTCAAATTCAAAGAATGTCAGTATCTCTTGCATTTTTTCATATTTATCATTGATTTGTGTATTCCAGAGCTTTTTCTATTTTATTTTGGTCTTTTGGGCATTATGATGGACATGACAGATGAAGTGGTGAGTAAGCCATCTTCGGAAAAACTGACTTCCCTTTACATGTCAGCAGCAGATGGTGTTGAGAGATTAATGGCAGTTTCTGGTTTTATAAGTTGACCAGATTTACTCTCAGTCATTGCACAGGTAATGTCATGATTTAAATTCTCAGCTTTTCCTTTTCCTCCTCCTGTGTTGACCACTACAGGTTGGTTTGGCAAGAAATTTGTTGCTTGTTTCACTGGAGTTTTTTTGGGGGAAGAGGGGTTTGTCCAAGATATTTTCTGTTGCTTCTGTTGATCTGCTTAACCAAAATAATGCATGTCTAAGTCTTGCATGTAGCAAGGAGTTAGATCTGCAGTTCAGGGTTGTGTTACTTGGATGGCTTTACAGGCAGATATTTGGGAAGCATTAGTGATCTGTACCAGATGTAATTTCTGGCCCTTATAACCCTCTTCTGTCAAGAAAGAAAGATATTTTGTAGTATCCCTTAGGCTAAGTAGCAAAAGCAAAATATTTTGATCTGTCTTGAAGCAGTAGGTTCAGCCTCCTTTACAAGTTTCCTTGTTTGAGGGTGGATTTCATGTAGGGCAGATGAACTTTAGGTTCTCCAAAAGAGGCCTTTGTCCACAGACACTAATTTTATGTTTGTGTATTACCATCATTCATCATCTGTTATAAATAAAGATATCCAAATAGGCTTTTATATTTTTGCTTTTTGTGAATACCTAGAGTACCTACAGGAGTTCTGCTCCCATGTATCATAAAATGGCAGTAGCTAAAACTGTAGGTTGCCAATAATCTGAAATTAATTCCCATCTCAGAAGGGCTGTTTTAAAAGTTACTATTTTGGAAGCAGAAAACTGAATCTTGCTTATATCTTTTTTAAACAAGCCCTGCTGTGCTCGTGTGAGGAAGGGAAGTGAATTTGTGACCTCATAGCAGCAACTAATGCTTGAAAAGCTTGATTTTGTTTATTTTTTTTCTGTTTTGTTTGTTTGGTAAATAAATGTCAACTTGAGTGTGTGTAGTGGATGCTTGTGATGAAGTGAAACAATTTGGAATCTTAGTTCTGGTGGAATTGACAGTGCTTTGGTTATGTGCATCATGATTTTGCACTGCAAAGATTGCCCTATTTTAATATTCATGTGGGGTTGGGGTTTCCCAGGTTTTCTGTACATATTTATTGCTGGAAATCAGGGATGTTTCAGAAATAAGCTTCAGCATTGACAAGTTAAGGTAAGGTCTGTTAAATCTGTTCAGGATTTTCTTGGTTGTCTTCCCCCCACCTGTCTCAGGTTTATTAACCACTGATTTGGCATTTTGTCTGTAGAAGAGGAGCAGACCTGCTAGGTATATGTAACAGCACAACCTGTGAAACTTCTCGTGCCTGCCTTTAGGTATGGGAATTCATTTGAAAGGTCTGATCTCTAAAGCAAAGTAGTACTTGGACTATGTCAAAATATTCGTTAACTAACAGAGCCCTTTTATGCCAAATCAACATTTGTTCTGTTCAGGCTTAGTCAGCTGCCTTCAGAAGTGTTCTTGTTACTAAAAAAAAATGTAGAAATAAGTCTCTGCCTTCATCAGAAAACAGTGTCCTGTAGATCTAGTGGCCTTTTGGCAGTGCTGTCTGGACTTGGGTTTTGCAGTTTTCTAACAATATTGGGATTCAGAGCATGTACCCATGCTCTCCTGGATGTTTGCAAGCTGCCAGGTGGAGGATACCTGTTCAGTAAGTGTCTTGGGAAAACTCTCCATGGGTGTAGAAGAGTGCTAAAGATGAGGTCCTGTTAAAGATTCTCATCTTGAAGAATGTGAAGCCATGGTACATGCAGATAACAAGCTACATATGGATATGGCATTCTGAAAATCTGTAGGTATGCTGAGATGATTTAGCTTTCATTCTGTTATCCTCTGTGAAGTTCATATGGAAATCGTTCAGAAATAATCATTTCTCATGCCAGAGAGTTCCTCATGGCTCTGCAGTTATGTTTTTACAGACTTCTGTAGCATCTTGTATCCACACTGTCTTATATACCCAGATACCACATCAAAACTTTAAACCTTTGAGGCTGGGTAAAGGTTAGATACACGGGATATAGCCGAAATCTTTTTTTGATACTCTGTATGAAAGGTGGGCTTATTCATTCTGATCAAACATTATCTAGTTTAAATTTCTGAAACATGGAACCTTTCATTAATAAGCCAGTAATTAAAATTTAGGAGGTCATCTAAATGAAAATGCAGAAATGCAGTAAAACAGATGAAAGAAACTAATCTCCACATTTTTAAGAAAAACCGAGGATTGGGAAGTGCTCCAGAACTCACATTTTACTGAATCTGTGAGTGATTGAATCTGTTTCTCTTCAGCTCTTTACTCTGAAAGAAGAGTTGTGTCCTAGTTACTGAAATGTCATGTTAAGTTTATGTCTGAAATACTTGCTTGTACAGTGTTTGGGTAAAGGAAGACTGCTGATTTGAGTAGACAGATTTGCTTTTAAATGAAATATTCTCATCTGCTAGAGACTTGCTAATGAGGGAACCAAAGCCAGAAAAAAAAAAAAAAGAATTGAAATGAAACCAGGAGTTTACTGCTTGATTTGAAAGACAAATTCGAACTTCTGTCTTGTTTTAAAATCCACAACCTACATTCTGAATCCCTGTCAAAACTTAAATGAATTTTACTATACTTTGTTTGCTTTCTCTCTTGGAGAGAAGAGTCCTGCATGGTGATATTCTACCTGCTGTCCACTAACTGCTTTAGATGAGTTTTGGAAAGAGGAAACAAACCCATTGTCATAAAACTTAATATGTGATTTCAAACAGCCTCAGTCAGCACAGAAGAGTTTTCAGATCTGCAGTGATTTTCTTCAGCATTTTTTGACATTAATTTATAGCTTTACCATCTAAGCACTTTGAGGGGGAAAAAATAATCTGGGTTGTGGCAGGAAGATGAAAATATTTTGTCTTCTGCAAACATAATTTTTCACGCTGTCAAATTTGACCCCCTGTTAGTGATAGAAGAAGTTAAGTAAGCAGCTGGTAATAGAAAATGAAAGATAACTTGATCAAATACATTTAATCTAATTAGTCTCAAAATTGAATCTGGAAGATTTTCATTAAATCTCTAGTTTGGTATAAAACAATTACAAATCTGAAAATCTTAACAAGCCAATTCAGAATAGAGTTTGTTTGCTTTTCTGTTTTGATGTAGGCATTTCATGTCCTCTTCCCCCTCAGCTGTCTTTACCTCCCTGTATCTTTTATGAGGTTGTTGCAAATTTAATTGTGCAGATATGGATGCAATGGCCTTTTGGGAGCTGCAGTATTTTGAATGCTCTGTTCAAGTGTCCTTTTCTTTTTTACTGAAGATGGAACATAAAACTTTGCCAGTTCACTGCTTCTTTCTTTATGTTTCATCCTCTTTCTCCATTTTGTAGTAATAATTTCACTTTTTTCCTTAGTCTTTTGAGATTCTGGTTTACTCTTTACTCTTCTGCCTGAAACATTTTCTCTGTAGGCAGTGGTTTGCCAAGTACGTAATTGCACAGCATTCTTCCATGACATTGTGAACAGAATTTAACAAGTGAAAAAAACCATTAGTTTTATTCTTAATGTATTCAGTTACTTGTCATTTACTATGTAAATATACTCCCCCACATCCCAGAAGGTAGGAGCTATTTGGATAAACATAGGGCCTCTCAGGCCCTTTGGAGATAAACAGATTTACTATGATGTGTGAATTACAATCTTTAAAAAAAAATAAAAACCACCTAGGCAGTTGGGTTTGTGAGGACACTGTATTTTTATAGACAGAATCACTTAGAATAAGCACTGGCCATTTCTTAACAGACTTTAGTTACCACGTTTTTTATTTGAAGCAATAGTACATTTTGAGGAGTTTGCATTGCTTTTGTTCAGCTGTAGTTTTGGGGTCTGAAGTGATTTGATTTAATGAAATTTTTGTCATCAGTCACAGAGTGAGAAGCAACCATTTCTCTGTGTGGAATGACAGGGTGTCACTCTTGGGGACAGTAGCTGCATCTCTGAGTTCTTTTTGGCTGAAGACCAAATGTTGATTTGTCTTTTATTATAAAAAATTCCTGAAATTTTCACAAAACAAGAGCTTTTCTAAGAACATAATTGTTAAGGTGTTTTTTTGAGGGAGGAAGGCATGGGATTGTCATCCTGTTACTTTTTTTTATTTTTTAGGTTATAATGTCCTTAGTCACTGGGGAATTCAAGGAGCAGAATACTACAAAAATAATCTGTTCTGTTGCTCCCTTCTTCTCTAGACACACCAACCACCTCTCCTGAACCTCTGAAAGGAATGAAGTTTTTTCTGTAACCATTTTCTTAATTCTCTATCTGTGCTGATAGACAGCCAAGACAAAACATTTTCACTTTTATTTTCATTACACAGGTCCATGAGAGACAATAGGACTTTTAGTTGACGAAGCACAACACAAGTAGATAGCAGGAAGAGAAAAACAAATGGGGTTGGTCTGCAACCAATCTTAGCTTTTTCCATAGTAAATCTTGTCTTTTTTCATAGGAAATAAATAGGTTTGACTAAGTTTCTGTGTTATAACTTCAATTCAAAATACATTTTAATTGCATATATTCTGTTTAGGGGCCTTTGTTATTTTGGTTTTGTTTCTTTGTAATGTAAGGAGCTTTGTTTTTATGCTGGCCTGCAACTGGACCTCCAGCAGTCTGTGTTTGCAGCAGGGCCTCCTGTTATAGCGAAAGTGGAAGTTCTTTGGTACAGAAAAATGAAAATGAAAACGGAAATACCAAATATCTGCAGCTTAAGCTATTCAATATGTACTTCCTAGTGACATTACACAGGAAAGAACATTTACTGTCTTCACTTGTCTTAATGTTTTGTACTTCTTTGTCCAATATTAAATGCTTTTGATGTACTTTCCACCAGTTTTCATCATTGGGTTGGTTTGTTGTTTTTTTTTTGTATAATCCCTTTGTGGTGATTAGCAGAGGAAGGGGGTTTTTATTACTTTTATAGCTTTTCAAGTTCATGTAGTAGTTCTTTGGTGCTCAAGGTAATTTGCAGTAATTTTGAAGGGCTATAATTCCTTGCATATGTGTGCATATGAGCATATACACACGAAATAGCTGAAATACACACAAAACACCACTGAGTACTTTTCAAAGGATAAAGTAATCTCGATCTGACACCACCTAATAAGCCTTCTAGGTATTTTTAAAAAAATTACCCTTCTACCTTGTTTACTGAACACTCATCATGGGGTTTTCATAGCAGAGTCTACAAACAAACCTAAAGCTCTCAATCCAGTAAAGATGCTGTCCTTAAATGAGTTTGGTTTTGGTCATTTTAAGATGCTATTAAGCTTTGAAATGACCTGTTATTCATGATGTTTTCTTTTCTCATTATATTCGTTAGGCAGATTAGAACTAAGTGGAAGTTTATTGGATTCTTTCGAGGAAGTGTAGCCAAAGTTAATTAAATGTTGGTGTTGTCTGTGGCCAAGCCACTTCTTTGAGCTGGTAGGATGCTGACAGCAGTTTTGTAAATTCCTGTCAATCTGCCTGTCACTCATTGCCTGAAAGTGCTGAGGGAATGACAAACAAATCTGTCATATGCTAAGGAAAGAGGAAAGACATGTTAAAATTTGTTTTATTTTTCAGTCCTTCTCAGCCTATTGCAGCTGCTGGCCCAGATGAGTTTGTGAGGATGCTGCTTCTCTTCAAGTCATAATTTCACAAAGGAATACTCAGTTGCTCTAAAGGAATTACTCAATTTTCACACTCTACATCCTCTTGGACAAAATAAACTTGAAATTCATCTAGCTGACTTTCCATTAAGTTGTTTCATTACTCCAGAAAATTACTGCAAAAAGTGAGGAATCTCTGTGTATGGAGTAGTGCAAAGCTTGTGGAATGGCTTGTGTATTCAGCGTTGGGATTAGTCTGTGTGGGAGTCATCTCCTCCTAACCTCAGCATTGCCCATGTATATAAATTCTATGCAGGCTCATGTTTGAAAGGGGAACAAAATCCTCAGATTCCTTAAAGTAGAAAAGTAACCTGATCCCAAGCTGTTTCCTTCAGATGCTTAGCATAACTGGTTTAAGGTTTGGAGCTAAGGTGACAGCTAGGGTGGCTGACGTGGGAGTTCCTCAGGCTGCAGAGCTTGCCTATAATTAAGCAAGGAGAGGAGGAAATACTGCAATTAAATGGTTTTAATACTGGCAAAACTGCAGTAAAAGGTAATGGGATGGGGCATATGCAGGGCAGCCCAGACTTATTTAGCAGTCACAGAGTCAGAGAGTGTTCCGTGCTCCTCTGCAGAACAGGGAGCCTGTTGACATTAGTGGGTAGGCAATCTAATTACAAGTGAGAACAATTTCAAGAAATAGTCACGAAAAAGATACAAAGGAGCCAAAATTTGAAGGGAAGCTATTTCAAAATAGTTTGATTTTGTGTGATCTTCCCTTTCCTTACAGTTGGGTTCTAAACTGGATGGAGTCTCCCATCCTTATTTGTTCGCTTAAGTATCATCACAGGAAGAACTGGTCAGGCCTTGCAGGGGGAGGTGTTCCCTGCCTTCTGGTGCATTCACACAGCCCCCAGGACTGTGCTTCTAGTCCTGCCTCTCCATCTTCCATGGGTGCAATCAGATCCCCTGTGCTGTCTGACCACATATTGTTATGAGTTCAGACTTCCCTGAACAGCAATTTCTGTTTCCTTTGGGAGGAGGAAGAAACTGCAAACTGAATTACATTTTTTCTATACCACTTTGTAACTTGACAGTGATCTTGTATTCTTTAAAAATGCAGAGAATACAAGTGTCTCATAGAGGAGCTTCAGTCCTCAGTGTATGAGAGGAGAGATACCATGAGGAGAGCGGGTGGCAAATTTGTTTAGAAATTATTTCTTTCTTCCCTTGCATTAATAATTAAAATGACCTTACCTGGATACTGATGTAAAATCTGTACATACGACTGCATTTGGTTTGCAAAAATGTTTCTGGGAGGAAGTATTGAAGAAACTGTTGATGTCCTACAGCTTCATGTCCAGAGTGCATGCCAGGAATTGCACCTCATGGTTTACTGTTGAGATACCTACCTGTTGAATATGTATATTGTTGTAGAGCAGTTCTTAGAATGTGAAAATCAAACTAAACCAGAATGGTGTGGGAAAGTAAGATGGAAGTGAGCAAATGGTGATATTTTCTATAGACTTTTTAAAAATCTCATATGAGAGTTCCATGGATATAGAATGCTGTATTTTGCCATTCTTTTAAAATATGAATGTTTATCAATAGGAAAAGAGCTAAGTACACCAAGCCTGCTATAGATAAGCCTTGCTGGTTTTGTCAGAACCTGTCATTTTCAAGTTTTTTTATTATGATCCAGTATAATAGAAGAATTCTGGGCATTTCTAGAATTTTGTGAAGTGCTTGTAGACATACTGGAATGCAATATTCACCCCTGTACTGCCACCCATTTTATATTATGCTGCAGTTAGAAGCACTTCTAGAGCCCTTTCATTATTCCAGCCAGCTCCCTCTCAGACTGGAGTCATAAATCTTTGTAGCTTAGTTGCACTTTTTGAAGAGTACAGGGAGTCATAAATTAAAAATGAGTTTCAGACTCCTGAGTAACTTTTGCATTTCTGAAAAGTTGACACATTGAATAAACATTTCATCCTACCTCTTCAGTTGAAATGCTGAAGTTGGTTTGTGTGTATTAGGATTGATGTTTTGCCAGACCTGCCCTTGACATATGAGCTTCTTAATTTTCTGCTTTTAAGCATAACTTTTCACATCATGTTTAACTGCTAGAAAAAGCATTTGATTTTTCACATCTGCTTGGAATCTTTTAGGTCTGTTGAGAGTGCTGGACTTGAGGCAAGCTTACAGGAGGGGTTTTCTGACAATCTTAGGGAATCCTCAGCCAAAAATCTTGAGACATGGGAACATAGCTCTAGCTGGAGTCACATGAACTGAGTCTGAATTCATCAGAAAAGCTGAATCACTTTATGAGTAATTGACCCTAGCAATCAGAGGATATGGCTTCATGTATGTTTATCAAGTAGAGCTTTAAAAGCTTTAAGAAATGGATTTCTGAGTACATTGAGTTTTAGGGGTTTTAACTGTGGATGTACCTCTATGTTTGAGCTGCAGATAAATCTCTATGCGGTTGCAGCACATCAAGGATTTTAGGTGTTTGTGTTTGGAAAATAATGTGTAATTATTTATGGGAATACTTTCTGGATTTGAAAATCTGTATAAGGTGAAGTGACCTACTCCAATTCAGCGTATGCTCCAAGTACTTGTATCTAAATTCTAGATTTCTGCTTTCTTGTCCATCTTCTTTCCTTCTTCTTGCCACTTTTAATTAATTTTAACTGCCTTCTGAGTGCTGAACTGGTACTATACAAGATGAATGATAAATGTTGCATATAAATTTAGTACTAGAATATTAAAAAGGAGATTAAAAATATGTGATTTTATCAAATATGTGCTGTCTGTAATGAGACACCTTCTGTGCTCTTTTACAGAGTTAGTGCTTACCAAGATAAAGGTGCACTCTGTTTACAGCAAATAGAACAGATGAAGCCAAAAAGACAAAATGCAGCTAACTGTGTGAAATGGTTTTAGTTGGTGAATAGATGTCTGTGTTGCTGGAGTTTGTTATGATGTAGTATAAAATGTCTGTCATAGGGGAGCATGAACACCCTTGTAGCTCAGTCTATCCCTTGAAGTGGAAATAGTTCTGTAATTGTTTTCCAGTAGCTAAAGTAGCTTTAGAGCATCAGCAGAGCACTCAGAAACTTTTACTGCTAGAACTGGAACAGAAAAAAATCTCACAAAGTATGTGGGGAATGGTTCATGTTACAAGTTCTCAGTATGTGAAAAAGCTGAAAGATGGAGAACTTGGGTTTTTAAAACTGGTGATTTATATAGTTTCTATTCAGACATAATTACAGTATTTCAGTGTGTTCTAATCTGAGGGTTTTGGCTCTTTGAGGGTTTTTTAAATCTAATAGTACATTTGTGTTTATAGCACTTAACTTGATTAATTATATTCAATACAGTGGGAGATTGACTCTTCCACATCTACATCAAGTGCTCAGGTAACATATTTGAAATCAAAGTAAGCCTTCCTGATGGTCTCTCAGCAGTAATTTGAAAAGATAAAGGCAAACCACAGCTTACTTGCCAATATTTCTAATTAAAAACAAAACTGTAACTGGAATGTGGATTGTTTTTCTGCTGTTAGAGAACAAAAGCTGTGACTTAAAACTTAAAAGTTTTTATTACACATGAAATGAAATTATTGTCTACTAGCAAACATGACAGTGCTTTATTCTTATGAACTATTTCTTATTTTCCTCCTTCTATTACCACTGGTGCATATTGAAAAAGATAATGATCAGTTTGGCTTTTTTTTTTTTTTTTTTTTTTATCTTTTAAGGGTCCTGCTAAGAGAGATCCAACTCAAAGTACCATCAAAGAGGAAAAAGTCCACCTGTTGAAGTATAATATAGGAGATCTAGTGTGGTCAAAAGTGTCTGGTTTCCCATGGTGGCCATGTATGGTTTCTGCTGATCCTGTTCTCCATGCCTACACTAAACTAAAAGGTATGTCATTCAGATTTCTTCAGGTATACAAAATGATTGCTTTGGAAAAATTCTCTTCTTCATCTGTGCAATTGATCAGCAAGTTGTTGTCAACAGGAGTGATAAAATCATGTAAATGCTATTCTTGAGCATATAGCAGTGTGTCTTTTACCTCAAGTGTTCTCTGAAAGATATCAAAATTGTGATTTGTCAAACTGTGTGGAGTCTTGTTAAAAAAGAAAAAAACCAGACCTGACTCTGTTTTTCATTGTTTCTGTGGAGGTGTTTGTGAATTGGTACAGGCTAAACATTTTATTAAACCTGATGGGAATTAAATATTCCTGATGATTATGATTTACTAAAAGCAATCCATAATTCAGGCAGCTAAATTTTCTCTGATTTGTAGAGCCAGTACTGATATCTACAGACAATATTGGTTGATTTTAAATGCAGGAACTACCAAGGGGTAATGAAATTTTTAGTTATGAATCTGTACAATTTCTTAATCTCATTTGCACCTTTGTTCTCTGTTCTGATACCTGAAACTTTTGAGGCTTAGTAATGAGTATTTAGAGTACACGTTAAGCGAGTTAGAAGAGCTGAAGGCAGTGAAGCACTGGGGTGGATTGCCCAGAGAAATGGTCTGATCTCATTCATAGGAGGTTTTTAAGACCAAATTGAATTAGTATCTCTAGGATTATAGCTAGATTCAAAATTGGTAGTAAACTAAATGGCTTCTTGAGAACCTTTTCAAGCATTTATAATGCAGCTGTTGGAATGGTTATTATACCTCAGACAAATTTTCCTTGTAGCAGTCTTTCAGAGTTTGGATCCGGCAGTCCCTGTCATTTTTAGTCTTTGCATTATTAGGTCTATTATGACATAAAGAGATGGATTTTGAGACTAGTAGAGCTTTTTATTTTTTCCTGACTATTACTCTGTTCCTTGAAAGGAGCAACATTTATGTTCATTATCAAGAATCTTTGTGGTACAGCTTTATCAGAAACTATAGAAACAGACCCAGCAAAACCCAGTACCAAATGTCTGAATGCAGCTTGTGAAGCACTAAGTGAAAGAAGGGCCCACATACTTTGTAATGTTAATAATTTCCCTGTCTTTGAACTAATGGGAATGATGGTGATTTCTCATATTTTCTCTGGAGTGGGTTTGGGCCTGCCTTTTCCTTGAGGAGTTTAGGCAGGGTCTGGGCAGCCATCCTGAATACTAAATGCACTCTGATGTGTGTATTTTCCATCAGTAGATATTTCCAGTCTTACCTTCCACCTACTCTTTAGGCACTATCAAAAGTCTCTTCTTGCAAAAAGAAATGGTCTTCCATCAGGGAGTTGTAGAAATACCGAGCTACATCTCTGTATTTCTCATTTCTTAGGCTTAGGATCAAGTGTTTATAAGCAGTCTGAATTTCTGGATGTTGATACTTTTTGATCATTCTAGCTGATTAGGCCTGATAAAAATTAACAACTTTGCACTTGTGGTAAGTACATTTTTGTGTAAGAAAGTCTGTACTGAGGCTGGCTAAAGCTCCATCTCATTGAATATCCTGTCTCTGGCTGTGGTCAACCACAGACACTCAGATAGAGAAGCACCAGCGAAGTGCTGGCTTTCTAGAACACTCTCCCAAGCTGCCAACAACTAGTTGTTTCAGGATTCTGTGGGCACAAAATTAAGTTTCCCTGTGTAACAACCATTAATGAATGCCATTATTTTATCCAGGAGCATTGGTACAAATTCAACTCTCAGAGGATGCCTGAAGATTAACCACTAGGTTCAGTGGTAGGCACTCTAGTGATATGCACTATTATTTAGTCTCCTTAATTAGGCAATTACAGCTGTCCAGCATTACAGTGCAGAAGGAACACAGTGTCTGTCTGCTTGGCAAATGGGATTTTGGTAGATCTTTACAGGTGATTGGAAACATAGCCTGTAGCATCTCTGTATGCAGCCAGGGCATCCTGGTAAAATAGACAAGATTAAGTCGTAGGTTAAGTCATAAGAGCTCTGTAGTCACTACTTAAACATTTTCTTGATGAGCACAAGGTAATTATTGTGCAAGAGAATTGCTCCTCACTGTGCAACACAGAAACATATGTTAGACTACTGATTGGATGTGAGATGTTTACAATCCTAAGACTTTCCCTAAGCCCTTTCTTTGGATTCTCACATCTGATCTCAGATGAGTCATTGTTGTTCTCATAGATGTTTTTATATATAGTGTAAGGTTGTAATTGTTATAAAACATTACATGTATATATTAAAATTATTGCCCATACTATTAATTAGTTTGATTCCGTTTCATTTACTCTTCCAGATGCCACATTTTACAAGATTAATCCCCTAATTAAATAACAGTTGGCTGAATCACCATGAAGGAAAGTCCTTTCTAACTCTAGAAACCCCAAAAATAGTGTATGAAGCAATCAACTAGATCTGTTGGGGGACTAAGACTGAAGACATGCAGTGTATGAATAACCTTAATGGAATCTAGGCCTGGTTTGAAGTCAACTGTAACAGAGAATTGTGGCTGTTATTTGTACCTACTGGGTGTTGGTGTCCATCCTTACCTGACTTCCTCTGCTGTCCAGTCTATGTGTTGGACAAACAGGTGTGGTGACACTGGAGGAACCACAGATACTGTAGGGAGCATAATTGGTCTATCAGGATTGAATTTGCAAACACAGAAGTGCAGGTTAAAACCTTTTCTATTTTTAAACAACCATAATTTGAACACTTAGCAAATCTACACGTTCTAATGAACAAGGTGTTAGAGGACATCTGAAGTGTGATCTCTTACCTCTGCCTTTTAGAAATTCATTGTTAACTATGAAACCTTTGATGAATTTTGGAAGTGGTTTCTTCCCCCTTCTCTATAGAATAGCTGGGACCTTTGGAAGGAAAAGGTTGTATGCCTGTATTGTACCACAGCGAGGCAATATTTCTCTTGTTTTTCTAGGGGAAAAAAGGGAATATTTTTAGTTTTAGAAGAAAAAAGCTTTCTTATTTAGGTTTCAAAATTCTACTCTTCCCCCTCCACTCTCCTTTCTGCTAGCCAAATCCTATATTGATTTCTTTGATTCCTGAAAAATCTTGATTAATATGAAGTTTTGATTGCAAGGGTTAAAACCAGATGAAGTATACATCTCTGTTTAAGAATATTAAAAGATAAAATTTAGGAGACTCAGAGAGGAGGCTGAATGCATGAGCTTTCCAAGATGTGGAACTTTTTCAGTGTTCATTGAGAAATGAGTACTAAATTCATTTTCAGAAACATCCAGACCTACATGTTAAGTTAATATACATGGAAAATTGACAGCTGATTGTAACCTTGAGTTAATTTAGCCAAGAATGTTCTTGCTGGGAATTAAACTATTGAACTTTTGGGTCAGACTTCATACATTATGTCTCAGAGACTTTCAGGCTGGTTTAAGTTTTTGAAAGGTTATCCAGTTTATTGTGCTTTTGTTATGGAAACTGTAGCAGCTTACAGGCTTCAAGCCTGAAAGTGCAGAGACTTACCAGAGTCTGTATCTTCAATACATGTGGGTTTTTTTAATTTTCAGGACAGAAGAAAAGTTTTCGTCAATATCACGTTCAGTTTTTTGGAGATGCCCCAGAGCGAGCCTGGATATTTGAGAAGAGCCTGGTGCCCTTCAAAGAAAAAGACCAGTTTGAACAATTATGCCAAGAAAGTGCAAGACAAGCCCTCACTAAAGCAGAGAAAATAAAGGTAAGAGGTTACCAAATCAGGCAAGATTTCAAGCTTTTTATTTTAGCATTGCAGTTTTGTACAGGTAAAGCAGATATCAATAGGTATTATAAAAGTTTAAAGACAGCTTGTTTTACAGCATCTTGCAGTCTTACATCTCAATTACATATGCAAAGGATGGGGTGATTTACCATTGCTGTTACTCAGTAAAAATTAGTGCTCCCCTGCTTTGCCATGGATTCGTGTGTGGTTTCAGTACTATCAAATACAGTTCGTTTTGCACTCTGAGTTACAGATCTGCATGACAATTAGTCTCTTGGGATTGTTTTATGTTAATGTCAGCATTTTAAAATCCCAAGTGGGCAGATTTCCTCACACAGTTGTCTCCTCTTGCAGATGCTAAAGCCCGTGTCAGGGAAGCTGCGGCCGCAGTGGGAGATGGGTGTGAAGCAAGCCAGTGAAGCAGTGGGCATGACGATGGAGGAGCGCAAGGCCAAGTACACCTTCATCTATGTCAGGGACAGGCCTCACCTTAATCCTCGGGTGGCAAAGGAGGTTGGCATTGCTGTGGAACCCTTGGAGGAGATGGATGAGTCAGCCTACTCAAATGAAGAAGCCACTCCAAATCTGAAGTCGATGAAAGAGTCTGGCATTCCTAGCAAGAGGAGGAGAAGGACATCAAAACTGTCTGCCGCTGATGATACGCAAGAGAGCAGTCAGTTGGAGGATAAGAATACTACTCCTCAAAAGTCATCTGAACAGGCAGAATCCAAAAGAGGGATAGGCTCCCCTCTCAATAGAAAGAAAACTCCAGCATCTACTCCACGAAGCAGAAAGGGCGATGCAGTATCTCAGTTTTTGGTCTTTTGTCAGAAGTACAGAGATGAGGTTAGTCTCTTTTAGCTGTTGTTATTGTTGATTGCCTCTTCTCATTTCTGTACTTGAAGGAACTTCTTTACTTTAGTAAACAGAAATTAGTTATTACTGCACAGTCCATTATATTCTGGGTTTGACAAGGTGTGCCCATATCAAATCTTATTCCAGACAAATAGAGAAGGAAGAAATATAAGTCTGCAATATAAACAAGATGGTGATAACTGCCTTTGTATTTCAAGCAGAAGTTGTGTTAGTACCTTCCCACATAAACTAATAGTTCTTTGTATTAGCCATATTTTGTCTTTCAGGTACGTACAACGTAATAGCTATGAATATATATATGCTTAGGCAAATATAACAAAGATTATGCTGTTTGTGGCAATCTGCTTGTAGATAGCTTTTACATTCTTTTTGAGGACATGGCTCAGTTGCTTCAGTTCCCTTATCTTTGAACACCTCAAAACCTCATTTACTTACCCAGAACGTTTCGCTGGGTTTCATAAAAAGCTGCTTACCAAAGCTTGTGAAAATCACTGTCAGTGTGTGCAGTCTGCTGGGACAGAAACCAGCTCCTCTTGAGGCACTTTACTCCAATACAAGGTAGAATAAATAAATATCTTATTATCAATATGTTCTAGGAAAGTTGTTAAAAGTGTGAAAGCGCTACTGTTGGTGTAGCTTGTTACTTTAAAATCAGGACTATCATTTTTCTTCTTTACATCCTTTTGCTCCATTTGCAGTACTATTCCATGATCTGAAGCAAGTGTGATATCTTACATTTTCTTGTACTTGTACCATTACATACTGTTCACAGAAGGATCAGGAAGTTAGTGGTGACTTTGTCATACTCTTTAGCTACTGGGTGGTTGACTTCATTATAGCACATTTGTATTAGAAAAGAATTAATAGATGTAAACTTTGTAAAGAAATATTGGAAAGCAGATTCTGTTGTATGGGAGTCAATTAGTTGTGGTTTAACTTGGGATCTTATTAGATTGTTGGAACTTAAGGTAATATTGAGAATGAAAATGAGCACAATGTTACATAAACCTTTTAGTGGCTTTGGTTAAATTGAGAAAAGCACTGGCATTGCAGTTTGCTGGTTCTGGAAAGGAAATGGTTTTGTAGCCAGACAGTTAAATACAGATTTTGACATATTAATTATGGAAAGCTGTATGGGTAAATCATCTGTCTCATGTTGAAGACACATGAGCTCTAATCACAGTTCTTCTGTAAGTGACATTGCAAGATGTAATTACCTTGGCCTTCAGTGTATGTAGGAAGAAGTCTTTTGCAATATTGAGGGACATAAAATTGCTTCTCTGGAAGAAATGAGATTATGATGGCTTGTTTTGTGGACTTTTAGCCAAACATACCTTGTGGAGAAGAGACATGCTGAGTCTCTGATAGTTCTGTTTTCTGTGCGTTATCAGGCTTTGTTCCCTACTGTGGTTTTACTGTAATTCTCAAATAAGAGATGGAATATATGAAGACTATTGGAATATATGAAATTGAGGAAATGCTTTGTTCAGTGTCATTTCAGGAAATTGAAAAACATACTTAAACTTGAAATTCTCACTGATGGTAGTGGCTAATGTTGCACAAAGTTGAAGTAGAAGGAAGTAAGTTTAAAAATATTACATGTGTTTAGAGAGGGCATCCTACCATTGCTTCCTAGAATACCTATTAATAAGATCTGTCATGAAAACCCAAACCTGCCTGAATGTGTGATCCATTCTAACAGGTACAGAAACACTTCTGTGGGTAGAACAGAATTAGGTTGTGAAAGCTGCAGATACCTCTAACTGATCATTAGAACAACCTGTCTTCCCTTTGTCTTGACTAGAATTTGACTTGCAAAGTGAGGAAACACACATTTAGATATTTATGTTTTTTGCCTTTCATATTGCTTATAAAATGGGAGGTTCATGCCACTGGTGGAAGGTGGAGATTGTATCTGATCTAGTATTTGGAGTGTCCCCTTCTGTTAGGCTTATCTGGTTCAACTTGCATGACTTTCACCAAGAGTTTGTTTTGTTGTGTTGTGGATGTTCTGATGCTTCAGAAAGCGAGATAATGTTGGCTAAAAAACAGACCTGGTTTTGAGCTATTTTATTGGTGGCATTAGGGAGTTTAGTGTATGGATTTCTTAGTATTTGAATGTAAAAACTTAGAAAAAGGGACCATTACAGACCCAGAAGAAGTTCTCTGTCCCCAGTCCTGGGAAGGAACAGAAGTGAAAGGGATGACTGAAGACTACTCTTGTGGGGCCTCTAATAATACCAAGCCCTCTTAAAAGTAGAGACATTTTTGCTGTCCCTTGCTTGGAGTCTGGCTTTGTGTGGTACTGAGATTCATACATAGGTTTGGTTTTATTATTATTTAACTGCTGGAGAATGTTTTTAATGATTTAAGAGACACACTTCCCTGAGGGAGGTGCTGAAAGCTTGGAGCACTTTTGTGGTTGTAGTGATGCATTAAGTATTTTGTGCTGTTACTAAAGGAGTAAAGATGTATTTTGTACTATTGTATTATGTGCTTCCCCTGTGAAAAATATAAGCCTAGTAAGCATTGGAATGAAGTGTCTGACTGGAGATAAAGGTGTCATTCAAGTGAGAGGCAGACAGCTACACTGTTTACATTAATTGATTTGGGCCTTGAGTCTGTTGTGAGGAAAATGAAGGAATAATTTCACGAACAGGGAGACTTTGGAGAAGACTACTGAGCATTTTCCTTGGGGGCTTTATTTGCAAGGGTCCCTTCAAAGTTAAGAATTCTGAGTGTCTTTTCCTTGTCATTTCACAGTACTGCTAGTCAGCTGAAAGTTATTTTTATTCTTACATTGTTGAGACTGGAGGTAATGTTAATGTGTATCTCATTTGCCTGAATAAATCGAGTTATTATGGTTCTGTGCCCTCACTGAGCACAATGACCTGTACGTTTGTGACAACAGTCAAAATTGATGCCAATTTCATGTCCTGAAGAAGTGAGATTTGTAGAAGGGGGTATCTTGTGGATCTGTGTTCCTCCCTTTCAATAATGTGAGTCCAGTTGTTGGATTCTTATCAAACTTTGAGTAGAAGCCTTCAAAGGTAGTTGTACATCTCAAGCCTTATGCAGATGGAGTATGCCAGATAGAAACAAGACAACTCTTAGTACTCTACTAGGAGAAAAATTAAAGCATGGATTTCCATACTAGGCACTGACCAATGGAAGGAAGGTACTGCAAATATTTTAACACCTGGAAAAGCAACAGTCACACTTGCATCCTATTTGATAAGAGGAAACGTAGTTTTAAGACCCTAAATTCCAAGAAATTACGTTTAATCATTCCACCTTATCAGAAGAATCATATTTCTTTTCTGTTGAATGGTGTTACTCTTTGAATGATTGGCTTTCTTGACCTAGTTTTTTATTTGCTCTGTGTTTTTGGGGTATCAGTTGCATCAGTCAAATAGGATTTGGGGGCATGCTGGGTAATGAGATGAGAAGGATTGTTTTTAAACGTACTGTTTCATTTCTGTGGAAGCATAGAGGTTTTTGACTTGTGTGATTAATCAAAACTGATTTTCTTTAAGTAGAAATAAGGTTATACTGAAAGAGTTTGGAAGGATTTTTTCTTTCTTTTTAATACAGGACTTTTTTTGTTGTGTTGAATAAACTTCTAGAAACTCGTTTAAACTCCATGTTGATGGATATTATGTGTCCTGCTTATAACATTAAAAAAGATGCACAGCTTGTGAGTTCCTAGTGTTCATATGCATAATACAAAAATGATGAATCAATACAGGAAAATGTTGCATCAGATGCTAACTTGTGTAAATCTCTTTGCTGAGTTAGGTGTACTGAGTTCTATGATTAATGAGTTTTGCTGTGAATTGATGGATTTCTTTCTAGGCAAGTGTATATTCCAGTATTGCTTGCCTGTCGTTTGTGAATCTATATTTAAACTTTTTTGAGAAACAATACACTTTTTTTTTTTTTTTGAATGACCATAGGACAAGATTTATACTTACTCCACTTACTCCATTTTTTGAATGATAAAAAACAAATAGATACTTCCAAAATTAGTCTTAATACTTCTGAATAAGCTAGTCAATTTTTTTTTAAGACAGAGAGAGAAGTGGTTATTCAAAGCAAAACTGGATACAGTAGGTTTTATTCCAGTTCTGTCTACAGCAGAAATATTAGATAAGCTTGTTTGTATCCAGTTTTCCAAAGTGATGGAAGTGTGTACACCATTCTTTCCAATGGTCACCTTTTTTTTAATTCCACCCTATTTCTGCATGTATAGGTGGTTGCTGAACATCCAGATGCTTCAAGTGAGGAGATTGAAGAACTGCTCGAATCGCAGTGGAACATGCTTAGTGAAAAACAGAAAGCTCGCTATAACACAAAGTTTGCCATAGTGACCTCTCCCAAATCTGAAGAAGACTCTGGTAAACGTAAAACTGTGCTAGTGTACTCTAACTAAATTTGATATACATAGTGGCGTTAAACTAAGCACATATTTGAGACCCTGTAGGGAAAACAGCTTTCACTGTTTTCCAGTTTTAATTCTTGGTGTTTGTGCCAATAGCAAAGGAATGCCAATGGTCACAATAAACGCAACCCATGAAATCTGCATTTCTTGCTCATTGTTCTGAAAAGTTGTTATATGTAAACCTTCTGCTGTTTAGACATTGCTGATTTCTCATTCTTCTTCTGCCCATAAGCAGCTGCCATTGCATCCACTGCTTGTTACAAGTGGATGGTGGGAAGGGAAGATGAAGTGTTACTGCTAGTAAAACTTGACATGTTTTTATAGAACAGATAGAAATGGTTTAAAAAAATTAATCAGTGCTACGCCTTTTCTTCATACATACCTAAAGTGTATAACTTCACATCATCATCAACTCAGGAAGAACTATTCCACACTTTATTCTGAACCCTTCACCCATTTGGCATTTTATTGTGCTACTCAAAGTTTTTAGGACCTTCTTCAAGTTTGCAAATATTTTAATTTTTCTCCTTTTATTTCTTGTTGCTGTTTTCTGGTGTTTGTTTCTGATGAACAGTCTCAATTGTTTTCCAAAATATTTGAGGGGGTTTGGAGTCACTTATTTGAGAAAGGAGGAGGAAGAAGATAGTTTGCCATTTGCATGAACTTCATAAAATTTAACTAGCTATCATTTTTCAAATTTCAATAGCTTTACAGCACTGTAAGAAGACTTACTATGGAAGTATTAGAAGCCAACAGGTGCTGCTTTGGGCAATGACAAGAATGAGAGGGAGTGTTTGAAAGTTTGTGAGACTTGGAAAAACTTGTATAAAAATGGCAGTCAGTTTTGTTAACTATCTGTGTGTGTGTGTGAAATAACATCATTTTGTGGAAAATTGAAAAGTTTTTAACTTTAAGTTTTAAGTGTTAAATATTTGGATATCAGTTTAAAAAAAAAACACATTCTGTATCTCTCAAGGTTCATCATTGAAGAATATTGGAGAGGCCAAACGTAAAGTGTTTCAAGACTCACCTAAAAGGAGATCAAGATCCAGAAGTAATTGAAATTTGTGTTGTGTGCAAATAGCTCATCATTTTAAGTAGCTACTGAGTGTATTTTTTATGTAATCGCCCACGTATCATAATCTCTTTATTTTATCTCAGATGTTGTCTTCCTTGACGTTAGAACTTTAATGGATCCCAAATTAAATATCTTAACACTGTAGTGCTGAATTTTGTTCACCTTCCTCAGTGTCATATTGCAAGAAATGTAATTGAAATTGTACCTGTACCAGGTGTTTCTAGTACATATATTGTGTACATTTATAGTTACCTGCAGATGAAAATATGTCAGTTCACTTGTTCCCTATCTCAAATCCTCTTATTTTAAACTTGGAAGAATGTTGTGGGATTTCTTTTGCTGGCTTTTTGTAAGTAGCAGGTTTTCCTGGAGCCATTTCAGTCTGCTTTGTGCATTCAGTTTGATCATAGAATATGTCCTAGATTGTTTAGATAAGAACATTAATTCAAAAATTATCCATATTTTCAAGTTACTATATTTTTAATACTTACAGATATTTGTTCCCACTGTAATAGAATGCTTGTAGCTGTAAGGCAATTTTCAGTTACCATATTTGTGCTCCTGGAGCTTGCCATTTTCATACTAATAATACTCTGTAGCTTCATAAAGTAGAGAGTACTGGAGAGTGTAATTATGTTGTCATTTCATCTTGACAAAACAGACCACTTCCCAAACCCTTATCTGTCTTTTTGAGGGGCAAACAATATTGGAACCAGTGGCAGGGGTATGTAGATTACTCACTGACCCTTTGTATTTAGCAGCTGCTTGAACTTTGCAGTGAACTTTGCATCTAAATACATGAGTAACTTTGTGGTCTAAATTGGCCAGCGTGGTTCTGTTCATAGAATTCTGGTTCATAAAGGCAAGGGATCTTATGGTCTCGTGTAAAATATAATCAGCTTGTTAGAGTGTAGAATTGCCTTACCAGAAAAAGAGTTAATCTGTACATTTGGTGATATCTTGCCTTTTTCAGAGGCCCCTTAATAGATGTCACAAGTATCTTCATCTGTATCATTTGGAGAACTTAAAATTAGGCTTAAGGAGGAGGCTTAGAAAGCAATTTTAGTGGTAAGATATTGTTACAAAGTGGAGGAGAGTTAAAAGCTGTATAGATCAATCACTTGAGTCTGATGATATGAAATAGATGTTGGGCAGTAACATTCAGATCTTAAACTTGTATAGGTAGACTCATCTTTGTAAAATAACTTGATTATGAAGCAGTTGATTTGGATTTGTTCCAGAGTTAGTCTTCAGCACCAGAAACCAGACCCTATGCATTAAGAGATCATCAAGCTGTGTAATGTTTAACCATGTTTTAAAAATAATGACTGAAAGAAAAGTACTTTAAATAACTAGATCAGTTCAAATAATTTCAAAGTGGGTTTTAGATTATTTTTCATGTGAGTTTCCCCCATCCCCCATCCCAAGGTAATTTACATGGAAATAAAAGAAACCAAAAAAAGAGGACAAAGGAGCCTACAGAAGATTTTGAAGTTCAGGAAGCACCTAGGAAAAGACTCAGGATGGATAAACAGAATAATCGGAAGGTAATTATGTCATTGGTTTGTTGGGGTTGATTTATAGCAGCACCAGTCACATTGCTGTAGTTAAGTTTGTCAGCATTTCCATTTTCAGGATTAAAAATGTCCATATATCATATCAAACTGTTGTCAATATTCAGAGATATGTGTGAGCTTACCGCTGTGGGATTTTTTCCTTTGGTTTTGAGGATGGAGGTATGACAAGTTGCACTTGCTACTTAAACTGTTTCACAAAGGAATGTGCAGAGGGAGGCATAACCTCTCTGTGTTATGCTCTGTAGTTCTTTTTCTTTCCTCCTGATTTGGAGTTAGTTTTACCAGAATGTAAAAGAAATACTTCTAGTCAATAGTTACTTTAGACAAAAGTCAGAAGAGAGGACAGCAAGTAAAGCAAAACAGGAAAACTACTTTTTACGAATTGGAAGGCTATAGGACATTTTAGAGTAGGATGCTGACCCTTTTCTTGGTTTAAGAGACTGCAGTAAATTTATATTTCTGTAGTAAAAATGTATTTGTCTTACAAATTGCAGGCTTCTTTTCTGGTTAGCTTGCTTGTGAGAATGAGAATTTTCCTTACATAGGTCACTATGTATGTGGACACAGCACAAATCTTGTGGAGACTCAGGCATGGGTTTATTTAATTGTGCATGTAGAGCAGTGAATTTCATGGGTTTTACTTGTGTGGAAAGCTTAGCTCACACGTGTTCAGGTGTGTTATTGCATTATCATACTGTGGTGTGAGTACCATAGACCTAAGCTAAGAACCTCAGTGGTACAGCAGTCAAATGAAACAACTTAATAGAAGGAAAGGTAATAGATTTATTTTTAAATGAGTTGTGGAGGTCTTATTTGTAGGTGTCAGTCTGTTTGGTGGGCTGGTTATTTTGCTACTTCTGTTGATACTGTAGATACTAAGACAACTTGTTGTCTTAGAGTTTATTATTGAAAAAAAATATAGAATTTGAGATAGGTTTAATGAGCTGATTAGCGAGGGATAGAGAGAATTCTTAATGTTGTTACCTTTGCAGAAAGAAGGGTTAAAACTGGTTTTTGCACTTCTTGCTGGAATGGGTTAGTCATTGTATATTCATGTGACTTTCTAGGAGCAGTTTTTCAAACCTTTTTAAACTTCTCTAATTGATGTGAATACACTATAATACTCTAGATCTATGGAATAATGAAGTTTACTCACTATAGTTAATTCCTCCAATAAAGTCCTTGTTTTGACTGTTCTAAAGGTGCTTTCCTGTCCCACCAGCATTTGTACACTACAATTAGGCTACATTGTCAGAAGTAGGATGAAAGGTGGTTGCAGTATAGTTCATGCATGGGAGGTTCTGGTACCTTTGGTGCTGTGTTGTACATGTAAATATACCAGCAGAAAAATAACTAAATGAGCTGAATGAGTCCCATAATATTTATAGCACTAATGGCACTGATGTTATAATGTACATTTTAGAAATATTGTTCTCTCTCTGGTCAGTTTATCAGAACTGCTTACAAGGGGTTTGATGTGTGTAAATATTAGGTAGTTTGGAAATCCTAAAATGCATATAGCAGGGTTTGTGCTCCACAGAAAGGTCAGATGTGGTTTGCAGTTTGTTTTAGGAATTCTCTCTTAGTCTTTTTCCTTTCCTTCACAATCCCAAGGCATGTCAGGCTGTATGTGCTGCTGCTTAGTAGAACGTTCAGTCAATGGCAGTGAAAATATCTATGTAATGATTCAAAAAAGCAAACACTAACCATATGCCTTCTTTCTGTTGCTCCCAGTTTACCTGCAGGCTTTAGTTACAATTGTTTGGATAGGAGGAACTTTAATTTCATGGCATTTTACTTCTTGCACAGGAGTTGTGGGTTATACTCTCCCTTTGTCCTTAATTCTTACTTACAACATCAGAATGTTTTCACGTAAAGTAACCAAGCCATAAGTACCCATATGGAAATCTGGAAAACTAATTTGTTCCTTGTTGCTTTGATGCTGTATATAAAATGCACATTAACAAAATGGGGGTTCTGTAAAGTGTGCTTTAAATTTAAATTGAATGAACTATCCTGTACATTTTCACAGAATCACAGAATCCTTAGGATTGGAAGGGGCCTCTGGAAATCATCCAGTCCAATCCCCCTGCCAAGACAGGGTCATCTAGAGCAGGTTACACAGGAATGTGTCCAGGTGGGTTTGGAATGTCTCCAGAGATGGAGACTCCACGACCTCTGTGGGCAGCTCTTCCAACTCTGCCACCCCAAAGTAAAGAAATCTTCCTCACGTTGAGGTGGAACTTGGTGTGTTTTAGTTTATGGTCATTACTCCTTGTCTTGTCACTGGGCACCACGGAAAAAAGCCTGGCACCACCCTCTTGACACTTCTTTCACTTTTTTCCCTGAGAAGTGTAACAATAATCTTAAAAAGCAGATACTGGGAGCCTCTGGTGGCGTTGTTGTTAGGGCAGCTTAGTATGCTTAGAGCTCAGTAAAAACACAGTGTGCACAGTGTAGCCATTTGTGTTTATTTTTACAAAGGAAATCAGTTCTCTGGCCATTGAGGTGTTCACCTGCACACCTTTCTTTGGTAAAAATGATTGTCAGATGAAGACTGTGAATAAAATTTAAAGTGTTGGAAATGTGTTAAGCTTTCTGTTCAGTAGAGTTGTGCTTATTAATCAGGTGAGCATGTATCTGGGTTAAGTATTCTAGGCTACAATTTTAGCAATTTTACTGAATTTGTAACATAAGAAATGGAAAAAAATAGTGGCACGTGTAAGGAACAATGTCTTAATTTTGACAAAGGTTTGACACTTTCTCAGTTTTTGGCCTAAACTTTTAATCATGAATTCTCAATCTGGAGCAAATTTAGATGCTGTTTATTCTCCCTTGAAAATAGTGGGTTTATTTTGGAAATGCTGAAACAATCTTAACCATAGTAATTTAAAAAATGGCACTGCTATAAGTTGTGGAGTTGGAAGCAAGCCTCTCTAAGACTTAGAGTTCTGCACAGGGTTTACTCTCAAATTTCTATACTAATTCTGCAATTTACCTTTAATAATTAAAGGTTTTAATTTGACCAGTTTGTACAAAGAGTAGTAAGGGTAATTTACAAGTGTTGTGTTCATTTAGCACTCCCCCTTTTGATATGCTGAATTTGGGATGGATAAGTGGGATGCTGAAGTACTATGTTCCTTAATATTTCTCATTTGTTTATGGGTTTGTACCCTGTGCTGTAAATGAGTTTTAAAATTCACTTAAGTGGGGCTAGTTTAACTACAGTACCATTCAGATATTTGTAAAGACACTTTCTTTTTAATAACATAAATCCAGAACTAATTGCCAGTTGTATCCAACCACTCATAAATTAGGAGGTTTTTTATTTTTTCATATTTTTTTTTGTGACAGAGGGAGACAAGCAATGACAAAACAGCAAAAACAAACTCTTCTAAGGTCACAGAAACCTCCTCTTCACAAAAGAACCAGTCAGGTAATGTGGTCAGAATAAGTTTTAATGTAACTTTTTCAATTAAATAATTTGAAAATGCCCAGGTTGTCTGAGGCAGCTGGCTAAATTCTGCTGACTCGGTGAGCAGTTGCAGGCACTGTGCCACAGCTGGGGGGGAGCCCTGTTCCTTCACTGCCCTCCTGCAGCTCGATCCTGGGCTGAAATTGTGCGTTGCTGGCTGAGAGCAGCAGTTCACAAGTTCCCCGTGTGATGGCACCAGATTAAAGCGGGAGCCTCGAGATCTTGGCGAGCAGGGAACAAACCCTGCTGCTCCTGTTTGCCCACTGCAGTGGCCCAGTAAAACAAGTGCAGTGGCCATCAGTGTCATCAGGTACTTTGGGGTTTTAGTCCTTCGAAATGGTGCTTGATGGGAGGCAGTGTGGAGCATGAGAGGGAATTCTGTAGAACCTTGGATCAAAATGCCAAAGTCAGGCTTGTTAATGATGCTCAAGTTTAAGGTAACTGCTATCAGAGCGTGTCTTTTCAGGTGTTACAGTGATTTGCCAAAGACAAGCGAGCTTCAGCAAGTCCTGCACAGTGTAGAGGTGGTGATGTGCCATAGCTAATGTGTGGTACTTGGCTCCTGTATTTAAATTTTCTCTTAACAAAGTGTTAGTGGTACTCAGATTGTGATGAGCTCATGTAGGCCTTCTCATATAACTGTTACCTCTGCTTTAAAGAGGTCACAAGGTATTTTGATTTTAATAGAAATGAGACGATAAAAAATTGGGAAAAACATTTCTTGGGAAAAACATATTTGATTAATGGAAACCTTTATTTTTAAAATCAAGCCAAAATATATGGCTTCAGAAGCTTCATGTTCACTCAGTCCTATGTAGGTCCTATGTAGGCCCAGAAGACGTACCTAAATAATTCCTTCCTGTATCTGAAGGAATATTTTAAATGGCTTCAGGGAGATAACATTTTAAAGTTCCAAACTTCACTTTGTAAACCAAAATTATTTTACAGCAACGAAAAATCTGTCTGATGCATGTAAACCTCTGAAGAAGCGAAATCGGGCTTCAGCAGCAGAATCTTCAACTCTTGCTTTTAGCAAGAGTTCATCTCCTTCAGCTTCCTTAACTGAGAATGAGGTAAAAAAAAAGTGGTGTTTGCACACAGCCATTTAATTACAGAAATTATCAGGTGTGAATCTTGTTTTTTTTAAAAAAAAAAGCAAAAATCAAAGGCGAATTCTCTAACGTTGGTGCTCTAGACAAGTTACAGTTTTGGCCTCTGTGAAACCTGTTAACGTGTGCATTGCAGATCATTTATTGTAACACAAACGTCTGATTTGGGGACGTCAAGATATTATTGTGGTTTTTAATGTATTTACCAACAACGTTTTAGAATTGTAACCTTCTACTAGAGGCAAAGTAAAATGCCAGTGTGTTCTGTATTTTCTTCTACAGACTTTTATGTAAGCGTACTACATTAGTTACATTATGTAACTCAATATTGTCATGTTGCCATAGCTTTTATATCGAAGCAAATTGCCTAATCCTCTGTTTGATCTAGAACTGGACAGTCTTCTGAGCAGAGCCCCTTTTAACTCAAATTAGTTTTCAGGCTGTTTTAGTGCTATTTCTCTGTGATGCAAATAGCTCCAACCCCAATAGAGTTAAACAGGCAGTGAAGGATGTATCTTTTTGATACTTGCTAATCATAGTCTTAGCTCTGCATATTTGGAACTGTAACTCTTCTCAGTTGACATACAATAAATGAAACCTATGTACCAGAAGTGTATTCATACAATCCATTAAACCATTCCCCAAGTCATCTACACTGTTAAAACCAATCAGCCAAAGAGTGGCAGCATGGGGGTGAAGTATGCATGCTGTTTTGCAGGTGGGTTTGGATCTGTAGTTGGTAGGATTTAGTAAAATATCCACGGACAAACAGCTTCACCCAGTTTGTGTTACAAAAACTGTAGAGAAAATACTTGCCTGCTAACAAGGGAATAGGGCTTCCAGCTCTCCTAGAGACTTTTCATCTCCCCTAACAAATGCATGAGGTGCTGTAATGAATGCAGTTGAAATACCTAGGAAATGCTCAGTAAACAGTTCACCTTTGGGTAGGGAAAAAAGATTGCATGTTAATGGCTGTATATCTAACTGTAACTGGAAAAACATTTTAACTAAAAAAACCTCAATAAATACTCCCTCCTGTACCCCAATAAAACAAGCAAAGGAGGTCCCACAGGAAATAATGTCCATTGCAGCAGCCAAGTATAGTAATACTTACTTTTTCTCAATCGTGAAACTCCCATCTTTTGGCTTACCAGGTTCTGCTGAATCAGCTTTGCTGATGGGATGTGCTGGTCTATTTAATGATTCTATTCAACCAGACTACTTAAAGGAAAAAGCTGGGGGGCTTTGGCTCAAAGTATGCATCTCTAAATATTGTGCGCTCAGAAGAAAGATTCTTCTCTTTCTCAAGATTATGATTATAAAATGATTTATCCAGAAGTCTTTCTTAACAAAAAACTCTTTTTTTGTAGGATTTTGGGTTGTAACATAATGATTCACATTTAGGAGAGGATGTGGCTGAGATGGAAATTCTAAAACTTAGTACTAATTTACTCAGCTGCTGCTAAACAGTAAAAGATCTGAGAAAAATTGACTTCATAGAATGCATACAGAACACAGATACACAAACTAGAAAGTGAATTGTTTTCAAACGATTAATGTATCAAAAAGTTCCAAACAGCATAACAGAAAGCACACCTTGTTAAATAATTTTGGGGGATTGGGTGCAGGGGGAAGTAGATTAATGGACTAAATCCTTGGATTGGTTAAAGCTACCCTGACCTGGTCTTGGACCAACTAAGGATTGGGCCTAGTTTGTTTCCTATATTAGATATATTTTTGCCTTTAAATAAAACAAAAATATCAGGCATGTGTTTCAGAAATTAATACTGACCTGCTCTATAAAACAAGGAAAGACAGAAATTCTGGATTGTGTGGATGGCTCTTAAAAACTTTTTCCCCTTCTGTATTTTTATTTAGCACTTGTCTAAACAGCTAAATATGTATGTGTCCTGAGGGCATTCATCTGGAGAGAAACTTTCCCAGTATTAAGGGAAAGTTTTTTAAAAATAAATTCAGTCAGGTAATGATGAAAGCCTTGCACAG
The DNA here is from genome assembly GCA_013401135.1 of Cettia cetti. NCBI lineage: Eukaryota > Metazoa > Chordata > Aves > Passeriformes > Sylviidae > Cettia > Cettia cetti. Next base: position 32,371 of record VZUI01000118.1, on the reverse strand, counting down.
TTAATTGAGTAGGATGCAATTCTTCTCAACTTTGAATAGATTTAATGATTAACTTTCACATTTCTGTGTTCGCTATAGTACTTCCAGGTGTTGGTTTAGGTGCTCTCCTAACAAGAATAGGAAAAATCCTCTCTATTCTACAAGCACATACATCTCTAAAGGTGTATATATGAGGATTCTAGTCCTTTTTTTTTCTCCTCTCCTTTCTTTTTCTCCCATACTCTTTGTGAACAGCTTATTCCAGAATGGAACCTGGATGTGACTGTTATTTGTCAAGAACCGTTGTTAGCTACACACCCCTTAAATGTCTGTCCTTTACAACCAGGTTCTAGGAAAGATGTGCTCAGTTCTTTCTTGTTTGAAAGATGCATCTTATTTGACATTTAAAAAATATTTTGAATGCTTTTTGTTGTTATTGGGGGATATTTTTAAATGGGGTTTATTTGAAATACTGTAAAATTAGGCAAGGCCGAATTTTCAGTTGATAAATTACTTTGGGAGGGAGATAAGAGTGGGAGTGTGGACTTGTTCAAACAGATTTGAACATGTGACATATTTGAAGATGTGACAGATATTAAAGGTTCACTCCCTTCAAAAAATTGGGCTTTGAAGTTGTTTTAGGATGGGTGGACAGAAGCAGTAAAGTGTTTATACAGGAATAAATGAATTTCTTACCTGCATTTAATTTTGAAACAAAATAATTTTACTTCTAGGCACTTGACACAAGTCACTTATGTGAAATATGATTCTGTTGAAATGTAATTCTTAATGAGCAACTGGTAGGGCCAGATGTGAAAAAGATGTTCAACACTTTGGAGTCTGCAAAAGCTCAGACTAGTTTTTTACTGGCTATGTAAGACTTGGTGTAAGCATCCAAAAGCACATATTTGTGAGGAGAGATGCAGATGGTGTATTTTAATTTCTTTTTTACCTTGGCCCTCCACCCCCCAATAATGTAGTAGGTGCCAGTAAGAGTGTAATCAGTATTTTTTTAATAAATAAAACTGACTTTACGTTACCATTACTGCTGGATTATTGGCACACTTGGTGTGTTTGCATGAAACATATCTGCTTTAGCTTTTAAATCAGTTTTTGTGATTATTGTCTGGCTTCATTAAACTGGATGAATTTGTTGACAGCAGATAAATGTCAAAGTATTGTGCAGACCATAGGTACTACTTACAAACTTTGTCAAAGAAACTGTAATCTTTTCCTAAGAGAGGACAAAATAAAGCACATGTAATACTCTCAAAGTTAGCCAGCCTGTCGTTCATCACACCCTCAAGTCTGAGCTGACCAGCAGATGGCAGCTTAAAGAAGCCTGGGAAAGGTTTGAAGAGGTGCTTTTATTTTAATTTCATTACATCTTCCTTAGAGGAATTCTTCCTTCCTTCTGTAACACCCAGTGTCAAAACAAGCTCAGTTCCTGGTTATAGCTACAAATTCTTGTGTTTCCAAGTCCTGACAATGCAAATCATAATAATGCAAGCCTTAATGCTCTTTTTCTGCATATTAAACAGTGGAATTTTTTTCCCCATTACTGATTTGAGACAGATTTCATTTAGCTGCGTTTTTAATGGGCATTAGCATGTGTACACAAAGGAGAGAACACATACAACTCTTAAAAGGTAAGGTGTTGGCTTGAGGAGGCAGTTGTAAGACATGCACACCTTGCAACTCAAAAAGTACATCAGCTCCATTTATTAGCCCTGGAGTCTAGTTGTCCTAGAATATGCAACTAAAAGCTCTTACTGAAGGTGAAAATAACTGACTTTTTGATCCTAAGAACAGGAAGGAAGAAGGGAATTCATGTTATTTTAAATGAACTACTGACCTAAAGAAAAAGCAGTTGCAGTTGACCTTGCAGGTTGTTAAACAAAATCACTGTGCTTCTAGCATTTCATTCAAGCTTCCTGCAAATATAATTCTCTCTTCTAAATATTGCTTAAGGATAAGTTAATATATAGTGCCACCTTACATCCTGTGACTTAGCAGACAGTTGTTTCCTGTGTTTGTTTCTGTATGCCTGTGATGTTTTTTTCCCTGTTTGAAAGCACCAGTAAGCAGTCAGGGGTACATTTTTATGGAACACTGCGATTAGCTGGACTTGTTCCTTGCTAAATCTCTGCTAAAGCCTCTAACATTTTACATGACCTGCATCACCCACCAGACCATACAGTTTTGTTACAATGGTTCTGTTTTCATGTGGAAAAAAGTTCTAAGCTTCACTTCTGTTCTTTGATGGCACATTCTGTGTAGAAAACTAAGTTTCTTATGTACTTATTCTCCTCTTGTGTGTTACTTAGGCTTCAGAGTGCAGAGAATCTGTTAAATGAATGTTACATGATGTAGGTTTTTATTCCACATCCCCTACCAAGGTATCATGAGTATCTGTAGGCAATTTTATACTGTTTTAAAATGTTCTCATAGTTTTAATTAACTTTCCAGGCAAATTCAGAAATGCATAATATCCTTATCTGAAACGTCTAACTCCTGCTAATAATAAAAATGAAACTTGTCCCAGGCTGTCTTTTTTTTGCTATTATAGTACTGTGTACACTTGTGGCACCGCATACCTAAAGAATTTATCTAGTCTAGCAGTATGGGCCAAAATACCACTTTTCATTCAGTTCAGGAATTCTTATATGAAATAAAGGAAATGTTAACTGTAACTCAATTGGCTCTGTCAGTTTTTCTGTCTCTGTGTGGGTGCACGATAGATTGTCTTTTGAATACAGCCTGACCTGTTTGAATGTTGCTTATTGACTTACTCTTACATAAGCTGTTCTTAGAGTAAAAAAAAAACCAAACCAAAACAAAAAAATCCCAAAGAAACCCAACCCTCTAGCTGCTTAGGTTTTGTTAATAAGAAAAAAATATGCAGTTGGGTTTTATCTGTTGGAAAGACAGAAGTTTATTTATCAGAACATTCATGCTCCAAGCTTTATTGAGAGAGCTCTTGGCCTGCCCAGCCCACTTCCTCCTGGGTGACTGTGGTGTAGAAATCACCGACTCTAAAGCCTTGTCAGGAAGTCTGAGATTGTGGCAGTGTCCTGAGTGTTAAGGAAAGTGAAGCTTAGTGGGCAACAGCATTCAGAACTCATGAAGACGTGCCTCTTTAATTGCCTGTGAAAAGATGCTGTGTATATTTGTATATGGTATGTTCATATCAGATGATCATCATATATAAACTGGCAGGTGACCTGAGAGAGGATGTTGCTTAAGACATCCCTGTAAAATGTGCAGGTTGCTCTTTGTGGGCCCTTTCTTTTATGGATCCTGCTTGCTCCCTCAGTGAAGGAGACTTGCCTGCCAAACAACCAGGAGGGAATAATTTCCTGCCCTGTTTTATTTTCATGTTATATACCCCTAGCTTTAAGATAAGTGTACATAGTGGGATGTGTTTCCTTTTGATGTCCTACAGCCTGCATTATAAAGCAGGTGATGCTCAAGTAAACCAACAGGAAGTGGGAGGGCTTGCCTTCTTTGGTTCTTGAAAAAATTGCCCTTTAGTTGTTTTTGTTACTGCTTAAACAGAACATGACAGAAGAACATCGTTGTCTGGAATGACTAAGACCAAAGCTTGTATTCTTAAGGTTTAAAAAAAAAGGCTGTTACACAAGCATGTGTGAGTAATACAAGAAGTGCTTTTATTAGACAATGAATTGATACAATGAGTTTTCTGAAGAAGAAATTTTTTGAAGAAAAATTGTGCTTTGGTAGCTGGAAAAGTCTAAAGAGGTGTGTGACTAGTGCAGTAGCAATTGTTGGAGCCTGTTCCAGTGTGGGCACCACAGATGCTCAAATGTTAACAACTTCTTCATCTAAATTTCCAAATTTGTTTTGAGCCTTCAAACATGGCAGGAAAACCTTGTCTGAATTGGATCCAGGAGAGAGAAAGGCCCAAGGAAGCTGATGAGCACAGAGGTGTTGATGTTGCTCTGTCTGCAATTGCTAACACAGATTGAATAGTACTTAGGACTTGATTCTGCTCCATAAGACAGAAGATCTTGCCTTAACAAATACTGTTGCTGGTCCTTCAGGACGGTCTTTGCGAGGAAGTAGTCCAAGAGAAGAAAAAAAGACACACCATGACCCCCTCTCCACCTCTTAGCCTTACACTGAGCCAGCAAGGATGCTTTCTTAGATCAGCTGTTTAAAATGAAGACTTAATTCTAAATCTAAAACAAAAGGCACATTTAATAGCCAGGTCACCAGCTGATCAAGCAGAACATTTGCATTTTTTGTTTTTACTGTCATAACTTAAATTCCCAGGCTCCAGATTGCATGAGTACAGACATTTTATTTTCAGACCTAGAATTTCTGAACCTTTTTTTTCCCTTGAAATTACAGAGCAGTGATTTTGTTGGCTCTGGTATTTACTCTGATTTTGGAGCTGTCTGAAAGGAAGGAGAAAATTTTAAGTGGAGAAAAAAAATTTTTTCTTCAAGTGGGCGGAGCAAATGTCTACGTCAGTATTTGACTTCATCTGCTTCTTTAAACCACAGCATGATTTGAATTTTTAAATTCCAGTCTATGCTTTCACAGATTTACTGCTTATATCATGTATCAGTATGATTGGATGCCAACTGAGAGTATGCCACTACCTTTTTTTTTTTTTATTATTTATTAGGTGACATTTCAGTCACCCAGCTGTAGAAGGAACAATACCATTTGCAAAGTTCACCCACATGGTTCTAGAAATATGCAAGCTGAGTGTACATACCAGCTCACATTTAACTCTTTTTTGTAAAAAGCCAGAGGGAGTGAAGAACTGACTTGCATTCCTGCTGAGGTGTGTGGCTGAGACTGGAATCGGGTACCTGGTTGTAAAAAATGCTTTAAAAATTGTGGTAGATCTGGATTCAATATTTAGATGTGTTGTGAGAAATGTTTCCCTGTGTGAGTGCTTATGCTTTCACCTTTAATTGGTGGTGCAATGAGCTGTGCAGTTAACTCAGACTCAGTGTTGGAGCTGCAGGACTCATGTTGCAGCTGGAGGAAGTCTTGCAGGAGAAAAACACTGAGAAGTGATTTTGTACACAAAATCTGTGTACAGACTATTATGTCAAATTGACTTCCTGCCCACCCCCCTTTAATCATTTTGGAGTGCTTCAAACAAAAGACAAAATTAAGAATATAAACATATAAACCCAGAAAATGCACATAGCTGACTCAGTTTCATTCCTTTCAATGCTCTAGTGTGTTTTCTTATAGTAACTCTTGTATAAAGTTGCACACGTTTCCTCCTCTAAGCCTGCTCAGCAACCTCTGAAAACCAAACCAAACTAAATCATGCCAAGGAAACTCCATTATTCCACTAACAGTCCTTGCATCTGAATGTACATGTAGGTTCCTTTTGCACATAATAGGTAAAAGTAGTCCAGGAAGCAGGAAAAAAAAGTAAATCTCATCCTTATGTTTAGCAATTAAACATTTACCCAGTGTTCAGCAATGCTTGCTGATGTAATCTGCCTTTGTACATCAAATATTGCAGTATGCAAAACATGTTAATTCAGTTATGAATTCATGTTGAAGATGGCTTTTACAAGCATTGTTATATAGTCTTTCTAAAAATAGGTTGATGTTTTTCTGAAAGAATCCCTTAAGCACTTCTTTTGGTTATTGTGAACAGGGAATTTTAACATATAGTTTAAAAGAAAATTAAAAATACTTTGGGGGATTTGAAGTCTTTTTATGCCAATCCCTCTATCATTGTTGGTCTGAGTAGCTGTTCTAAAAATACAGTAGTGTAAAATATATGCTCAAAATATCTTGAGATGAGTAAACCCAATTGTTTAATGACCCATTGCTACAATTTCTTGTCTTTTCAGGGATAAAAATACAATACTAAACACAAAGTATTCACAGAGATGCCAAAATTCTGTTCCAGTTTGACTCAGTAGTGAAGTATTTTTTCAATAATAAAGCTATGGGGAACTTGGAAAAATGTAGTAATGTGTCCTTACATGTTCCCTTTTGAGTCTTACATGTGTAAGTAGTGAAAAATGACTGAGACACGTGGGAAAGAAGGGATTGCCTTGGGAGCCTGATGGGAAATTGGTCATTTCTGTGAGTGGCAATGGTATTCAGAACCTCACTAACCCCTGAAGTAAGTTCTGGCTCTCCCCACATGAAGGGCATAAATTGGTTTTTAGGCTGTCTAGCCTCCCTTGTTCTCACTTATGTATGCAGGTGCAGTTTCCAGTAGAAAGAGCCACGTTTGATTCCTGAAATACCAGCCTTGCTCAGCGTTCAGGCAGCGAAGTGTGAAAGCCTCACAAAATAATGCTGACGTTCAGTAGCTGGAGGAAGTGGGAAGGAAAGGCTGACTGATGTGCAGTGTGTGAAGGCTGATGGTGCAGTGATCCACCCTTTGGAGGAAGGGTGTCTTCCATGTCACAGCAGCAGTAATTGCTAATGAAAAGTGGAGATGATGATAGAGTTCAGGTACAGTTTCAGTGCAGAAAATTGGGACTTGATAAAAATCTGAAGTGAACAGCCTTGGCTTTTTTTTCCCCTAAATTTACACTCTTTAAAGCAGTTGTTTGCCATTATGAAAAATAAGAAATTATTCGAAATGTAAAGCAGAATAAAATAGCTACAAATTGCCAATTAACCCATTTTACCCCTAATCTAAAAGTTGATTACTTTGAACCTCGGCCTGAATTTCAAAAGAGTTAATTATATACAATTTTCTTTGCTAGGAGAATTATATTATAAAAATAAGGACAAGACAAGCTCTGGTATGATTACCAGGAAAAGATTTATACTTGTAACTCAAGAGGTAAAGGTACAAGCCCCCCAAAACCTATCCAGATTTTTATTGAAGGCTGTGTTTTGGGCTCTGGTATATGAACTGTTTAAAACTTCCACGGAAGTGTTATGTTTCATTGCGGAGGTGGCTTTGTCACGTCAGCATGAACTGATTTCTAGCAATTTTCTTGTAAATCATCTTTACTTAGTGACTGTTTCAATCTACACATATTTTAATGACAAAACTCAATGTCCTCCAGATGAATTGGAGCTTGTTAGGGCTGCTAAAGCTTGCTGGGGGTATAAATACAGTTTTCCCAACCTCCTCATGCTCTACCTCTCTTAGGTTCTAAGTCATCTCTGAGAAACATTGGATGAAGGGTTGTCTCAGCCTCTTCTCCACAGGCTCAAGAAACAGATGCTTTTTTACTTCCCTCATATTTCCATTGGCTATTGTGGGATAACTTGAAGAGCTAAGGTGTTGAATTCCAGTTCTCTTCATAGAGGGAGCTTTCCTCAAAGATGCCTGATAGACAGTGATTCACTTTCTGCAAGATACAAATAAGGGTCCAATTAAATTATCCTAAAGAAATGCATCCCTTTCTTACAATAAGAAATCTGCTAGCCTTCCCCTTTATGAGGGCCCTAATGAAATCTGATAGTGAAGTGTGTGTGGGCTGTGCATGGGTTATGGCTGTTGGAGAGGATGGTTAAACCTGTGAATGTCTCACTCGTAGGAGTTGAGACAGCCATGAGCAGGTATCTGCTCTTGTCTGTGTAACACAAAACTGGTGCTTGATAGAGCATTTGGTTTGTGAAGTGTGTGAGACTCCTGACAGCCATAAAGGAGAGATCTGAAAGATACTCACAGCCTGGTAGCCATTCAGTTGATGAACTGAGGGTATTTTGTTAATGCTCTGTGTGTTGGTATTTGTGCTTGAAACCTGGCAATAATCTGTAGGTGGATGTAAATTGCCAAGTTTTCTCTTGAAATGGGCTGATAGAATTTGGCTTTTGTGGTTGCATTTGTGATGTCAGGTTTGATTCTTGCCAGCACTGCTCCTTTTTTGGCTCAGTAACCATTTAATTTAATTTAAAATAAAAGGCTGGTGCATTAATTCTGGGGCAGTAAAGTCTCCGTTCTGTAGGAAAATTGATGTCTGCCTGAGGTTCACAAATGGCTGGGATTTTGTCACCCGTATCTAGGGGGGTTCTGAAAAACTGCCTCCTGCCAAATGGGTTCTCTTTCCATATAAAGATCTGCATCCTTTGTTAGAACAGAGTGCATAAACCAAGGAAAGTCTTGGAAAACATTGCTTTGATTCATTCTCTTAACTGAATATGTTTATCACTGGGTATGTTCTATTTCTCTGTTTTCAAAAGCAGTGAGCCAGTGAGCTGGGGGAAGAGGAGCACCTTCCTCAGGGGCAAGGCTCTATTGCTTTTGCTGCTGGGAAGACTGGTAACTCGAGGGGTGCTGCAAAAATGGGTTTTCTCTGGGTTTAGGTGTTTTGTGGTGTGGGGAAAAGATGGGAAGCCTAGTGTCAGGTTACAGTAAGACTGCTTGTTTTGTTTTGTTCTATTCTGTTTTTAAGTGGAAAAGATTTAAGACCTTCCAGCTTATTTTTCGTTTTTTCTTTTCTAACCATGACTAATTCTGGCTAGTTCAAACAAGAAAATAATGAGGCACTAAAAATGTTACAGCAGTGCACTGCTTACTCTAATTAATGTTTCTGTGGGAATAGTTTAAACAGAAATGAGCATGTGTGTAAGTTTACTTAAACCGTAAAGGAAACTGGGTTTGTGGTTTTGCTGTGCTCCCATGCTGCCTTCCCTTATCTGCCCCTTCCCAGCAAGAACTTTGCAGTTCACTATTTCACAGCTCCTTCCAAGGGACAGAGATTTCCTGGTGCCTGAACAAAGCAATGATTTTACCTGCAGTTTCGTTTAACCACTTCTGAAATGGTCGGGCAAAATCTCCAAATCAGTCCAGTTGCAGAAATTCTCATAGGTGGAGATATGAATTTGCACAGAGGAAATTAATTTACACCCTTGCAAGTAATGTGGGGAAAAAATCCCACGAACCAACCAACAACTGTCAGTCTGATCCAATTTATAGAATATTTTTAGATGTGATCAAGGAAGGAAAATGTTAAATGGAGGAATGCAAGTTAGCTGGCAGCAGCAGTGAGAATTAGTCACTCAAAATCAGTGTTTCTAAAGGGATTTTAAAAAGACTAAATCTAGGCATGGTTTGGTCTTACATTTTTCTTTCTGATTTCAAAATAAATCTTCTCTAATAAATTTGCACATTGCATGGGTTGGTTGGTAGGGAGGTTGCATGTAGTTGGGCCATTTTTAGAAACAGATGGTTTACTGTAGCTAAATATGAGATTCTGTGTCTGAAAACAAGGAGTAAATACTTCATATAAAGCTGTGTGTCTGTGTGCAGACAAATGGCTATTGGCCAAAGTGATCTCTCAAATAGCACAGCAATTTAGAGTGACTTTCAGTGCTGTGTTGAAGACACTTGGGGAGATTCTTGCACAGCAGAAGTGGAGAAGAGTGGTATCATGTTGGCTTGCTTTGGATACGGTACTTACAAGACTTCTAATGGATTATTGCCTCCAGTTCTCGTGCTTGATTTTTCAACAACCTTTCTAAAGCACAGAAAAGGTTCAGAGAAACCCCACTAAAATGCTCTGGACGCTGGAAAAAGTCCCCTAGGGAGAAAATTAGAGGGCGGAACAAAAAGGATTGAGACGGGCTTAATTGCAGCATGCTTCCACAGGAGGAAAATGTCTGCTTCCAAGGGACTTTCAATATAGCTGAAATACCTGGAGAAGGCATCATCAACTGTGAGTTGCAGTTAGACAGCCCAGAAAGGACAGGAGGCAGTACTTTTGATGGTATGTGTGAATAACCATTAGAATGAGCTCAGAGAGAAATGAAGGCTTCCTTTTGCAATTCCAAATTGTGACCTTCTCCTGAGGCACAACTCACTAAGTATCATCTAGGGGCAGCAGCATGAAATTCTGCATCTTCTGGTGTAATGTGAGATGATTGGACTTGGTTGTCTGTTAACCTCCTTAAATTCTGTTGAACTGAAAACTACCCTGTATTTTCTTTCAAATATGTTACTTAGGATGGGTTTTTTAAAAGTAAATTACAACTATTTTTAAAAACATCTTGTATTTATTACATCTAGATCTGTTATATAAGATTTATCCCTAACAGGGCTATCTTCTATAGTATTTTGAGTTTATTGTTGACTGTAATGTTCCTTAAACATACTGAGAGCTGCTTGTTCTTTTCTTTCTCTCTTCTATATACTGTATATTTTCTATATACTGTTCACACTTTCTTGGAGAATATTGGGTCAGAGACTTTTATATGCAGCTTGGAGTTTACCAAGTTTCTTTTTTAAAAATTGGCAGTTGCTCTCAAATCCTATGCTCAGACTTTAATCGAGGGATTTGAAGATACCCCTGTGTTATGGCTAGGCACTACTTGCTAACTGTATTATAGAACTGAGTGTAAATAAAATTCCATATTACAAAGTTTTGGTGTTCTGTTTTGGCTGCTGTTAAGTTGCTGGTGAGGGGGATTGTTGTACGATCCTTTTGATGAGACTTCCACAAATGCATATTCTGGTTTTAATCAAGGTGCTTTCTTGAAGGTGGGGGAAGCCAAACCAGAAGAGTGTGCCTAAATCTGCTAGTCTGAATTGCAGTGTGTTTGCTTCCATCAGTTCTGATGCTGTGCAAAACTGACCATCTGTGCCTGCTTTCTCTAACACCTGTGTTTAATCTTCAGATCTCTGATGGACAAGGAGATGAGCGCTCAGAGTCCCCCTATGAAAGTGCTGATGAGACTCAGACTGAAGTGTCCATATCATCCAAAAAATCTGAGCGAGGAGCAGGAACAAAAAAAGAATATGTGTGTCAGGTGAGAGATGTTAGCTGGGATGTGTTTTCTGAGCTTTCCCAGTAAAGGTCTTTTTAAATATGAAAACAACAATATTAGGCCAGAAACGGGTTTATCATGTGTGTCTGAGATGTCTGTTAGTGATGAGGTTGCCATGGCAGTAAATGGAATTCTTAATGCCTAATTATTTTTTTCTTGACCTCCAGTAAGTGACTTAGCCTTTCTGCTTGAGTTTCCAAGTCTGTAAGATAAGCATAATTTGTAGCTGAGGAGAAGCACATGAGTGTTGCCAGGTGACTGGTCAGGTGATGCAGAAGAGCTGCTGGTTTCTGTTGGCACAGAGGAGGAAGCCCAGCCCCGTGGGGTTTGTGCTGTGTGTGCAGCAGGGATGACAGCCCTGCCCTGGTGTGTGGGTGGGAAGCAACTGAAAGGAAAAGCCTTTCCTCACACTGTTCTAGAAGGGCTCTTAGGCTATGAGACCATAACACATCCAAGTGGACAAATCAAATTTGTTTCTGTGAGACTGGGCATTTTTTTGTACATACTGGGAATGTTGGGTAATCCTTAAATTGTGCCAGCGCTGTTGTTCAGTTCATTTTTAATTATGCATTTGTGTCACTGCTAACCACTCAGATACAGAAGTTATCATTGTGCCAACTGGACTGATTGTCTTTTGCCAAGGAAAAGGAAAGGAAGGATGCTTTTTAACCCTGCTCAGATGCATCAGTGTGCTCAGGGAATATTTCTTGCAGCTTTTTTTTCTATTCCTTTTTTTCTGTCAGGTTGTATTTACTCCTGAACCATGGTCTGAGAGGGATATTTCTAGTGGTTTAATGCTTCTGTTAGCTGTTTCAACCTGAAGCCTGGACATGTGATAATGCTTGTAAAATTATCTTTTGCTTGTTAAATTTGATTTCAACAATGGGAAAAGATATTTTGAGGAGCAGTATATGAAAGAGACTAAAGAAAACATTTTTCCACATATGAACTTTTCTTTAACATTCAATGCCTTTGTGTTGTAAAAGCTGTGTGAAAAAACAGGTGATCTCCTACTGTGTGAAGGACTTTGCTATCGAGCTTTTCACGTAAGCTGCCTTGGGCTCTCTGGAAGACCAGCAGGAAAATTCATTTGTAGTGAATGTACATCAGGCAAGTTTGTCCCTTTCTATTAATTAAAAAAAAAAAAAAAAGTTACAGTTTTCCCATATATTGTTCTAGGACATCCTCCTGGACAGAGTATGTCTCCTCAGAGAACTCTTGTTTATCCTTTGGGACCTGACAGGGTGGAGTCCATAGAGTAGCACTAAGTGTGCCATGTTTTACAAAGTTACCCTGTTTTCAGTGAGAACTCTCTTGCAATGTGGCTAATTTAATCAGAATTCTATTGCCTTAATAACTGCAGATTATTTGCTTTCTGAGTATAATTGCAGATGAGGTTTAAAGTCTGTCACAAAGACTTAAGAAATCCTAGAAAAAATAGCAGCGAGTGAAATGTTTGAAGCTCTTTTTTTAGTCCTTTGTGTGTCTGTATCAGTCTTCTGCTTTTCCTGTTAAAAGACTACATTATTGCTATTAATTTAATTAGCTTTTTATCCTGTAATAACTGCTTGGAAGTTCCTAATCTCAAAACTTTACATAAGATTTTGTTCTTGCTCGTAAGCTCATTTCAGTACATGCAGTAAACCTTGTTGGAACTGCTGTTTTCAAAAAAGCTGTTCTAATTAGTCCAGAAAAAAATAGAGGATGTTTGTCTTTGGTTTGTGGTGCTGCTTCAAATTTCAGAGGACCATAGACAAGCCATCATCCTATTTCATTGGTTTAAAAAAATTTGACAACTAAAAATGCATACTTGTCCTGGCATACTGAGGCTTATAAATAAGAACATAAAATCAGATTGGTGAGGCCTTGGGTGTTCTTGTGTACACTTCAACTGCAAATGGGTTTTTATTTTATATGTATCTGAGTAGATCAGTATTTAATACTAAAGAGATAAAGTAAATAGATTGCTGCATCAAGTAATGCAATTTGATTTGTTGAAAAAATCCTCCTACACACCACAAAAGCAACTCCCTCATGCAAACATAAAGGCATGAGAAAAGTGTTTTAAATTCATGTGTTTGGATATTACATTCTGTTTATTATTTTGCCACTAGGTGTTCACACCTGTTTCGTCTGTAAGGAGAGAAAGGCAGATGTGAAACGCTGTGTTGTGTCTCACTGTGGAAAATTTTACCATGAAGCTTGTGTGAAAAAATTCCATCTCACTGTGTTTGAGAACAGGGGGTTTCGATGTCCTCTGCACAGCTGCCTCAGTTGTCATGTTAGTAACCCCTCACATCCACGAATTTCAAAAGGTAGTTTCATTTTACGTTTTTATGACTGATTGATTCATTTTATTTATGGTATGGTAAGGTAAGGAATGTGTCCATTTGAGAGCTGCTAGCTGCAGTTTTGTTAGGCATAAATGGACTATCAGTTGATTCAGAATTTTTTTAAAAGTAGTAATAGAGTAAGTTATAGTCAGCTTTAGTATTTACCTTGTTTGTGCTCTTTTTTAACTATCTTTCAGTTAGCCATGGTTAGTCATATTTTCTTCTCAAGAGAGAATGAAATCTAGAATGTGTAGATGATTAGGAGAGCGACAAAGCAGTGAGGGCAGGACCTGAGAATGTACAAACACTGCAGCAAGGCTCAATGAATGTGGGAGACATTTTGATTCTGTGCAGGTTGTTACCTTTGGGCAACATTTGCAGACAAAATTATGTGACTCAGGAAGAGCTGGTCTACCCTGGTGTGCATAATTAAAGTCTTAGAGTGCTTTATTAATTCAGTATTGTTACAAATACGCAAGTGTTGAAAACATAGTGACTGGGGGTTTGTGTGTATGTATAGGGTGTCTCAGCTCTACCATCTCTTTTGCCACAATAACGAGTCAGTTTTGTCCCAAAGCAGCCCAGCAGTGTTGTGTTCTGCCCCAGGTCAGTAAGCTGTGGGTGTTGTGCCTTGCAGGGAAGATGATGCGCTGCGTGCGCTGCCCCGTTGCGTACCACGCCGGGGATGTCTGCATTGCCGCAGGCTGCGCCGTCATCGCCTCCAACAGCATCGTCTGCACCAACCACTTCACTGCCATGAAGGGGAAAAGCCACCACGCCCATGTCAATGTCAGCTGGTGCTTTGTGTGCTCCAAAGGTAAATGGCTGGGGAGGGAACTCTTCCAGAAACGCCGTGTCAAAATGTTTCATTCTTCAGCCTAGGTGTTGTTTTTCTAATCTGTTCACAGCAAATCGGTACTAGGGTGGCATATGAAGTTAGGCTTTGTTAGGTTTGGCTATAATTTCAAGTTGGCTTGTGCTGCTTCAGGGTTTTAAATATGCTTTTTTTTTCTGAAATAATTTATTAAAGAATGTTTTAAGTTGGGCTTTATCCAACAACCAGCAGCCCGATTTAATTCTTTACAAGAGACACCTAATGAGGATTTTTCTGTTCTTTCCCCTGTGTTCAGTGTACCAAAGCTTTTTGTTTCTTTATTGCTAATATGTAATATTAAACAGTAAATATTTTAAGAGTTGCTTTTAGTTTAGCAGCAGACTGCAAATGCAGTCAGTATTAGTTGTTGCTGGTTTTGCCGCTAATTAAGGGTGTTTTGTTTTATCTTGTACAATAAATCTGTTCCTTATTGAGAACCACAAAATGCATAGTGCTTATTAAACTTGTAGCAGTGAAACTTTACCTGATTTGTTAACAAATTAACATGCAGCATAGCAGCTTTTAAGCTGCAGCCAACTTTCCACTTGATAATTTGTGGAACAAACTAACAACCTTGTTCCTTCAGCGCCCCAAGGGAGGGAAAAAACCCCCAAAATCATAGAGAAATCTGTTGTGGTTACAATTTTTCTTATATAGAAATGTTAATATATATTAAAACTATGTTAAACATATTGTAGTCATTAAAGTACGGCAAAGTAATTATAATTTGTGCATTATTCTGGCATTTTTATCACCAGCTTGCTTGTTATTTTGCATGTGTTACTAACCCAAGTCTGCCAGGCATTCAGATTAGTCAGGATCTTTTGGCTGCTGTACCCAACTAAGTGATGTGTGTATTTGTTGCTGAGGGTCAGCATGTTTTAACCATTTATCTTCTAATTGAACCTACCACATGTGTATAATTTCTAACCTGTCTGGAATTCAAAACTTACACTTTGATCTTGATGTTTTCCAACGTTTTTTCCTTTTTCTGTGTCTGCAGGTGGAAGTTTGCTGTGCTGCGAGTCCTGCCCAGCAGCCTTTCACCCTGACTGCTTAAACATTGAAATGCCAGATGGGAGCTGGTACTGCAACGACTGCAGGGCGGGCAAGAAGCTCCATTTCCAGGATATTATTTGGGTTAAACTGGGAAATTACAGGTCTGATGAAGGAATTTGTGTTGTTTTACAGTACTGGCATGTTTAACTAAGGATCATACAACTGGTTGCTCCTGTAGACCAGCCTTGCTGCACACTGATTTCTGACTCCTCTCTGAACTAGGGACCTCATCTTCTTGCAAGCTTCAGGTTCAAAGACTTGCAGCTTTGCTGTTGCTCTTGGCCAAGGCATTACCCGTCAGGACTCCTCAAGTCTTCTGACTTCTGCCTCCAGTGTATGAGCTTTGAACCCCTGTTTGTGTCAGAGATCTCTGCCAATAAATTGGTGAACTGGTAATTGGCTAAATTACTCCCTCACAGGCTGGGACATCAGTCACTCAGGTTGTTGGTGTTTTACCCTTGGGTGAGATTTGAGTGAGATAGAGTAGCTGGGGGTTATCCTTGATACGTTTAATAGGTGTTATCAACCTTCTCTTGACCTTTGACAATTACAGTATTTGCAGGTCATCTGTAAAGATGATGGTTTTGCTACCCAGACACAGGGAGTCCTGTGTGTGTGCTTACCTTGCAGACAGGTGAAGTCCCACAGATCTGAGTGTCAGGCTTTCATTTTCTAGTCTTCTCTCACTCTCTACTGAGAGAGGGGAGGAAAGGATTTTAAATCCTCTTGGATCTTGGACATAATAATCAGTTACTGCTGTTTCGAGTGATTTTGTTAAACTGTCTCTTGCAGAAAGAGTTTGACTAAAATGCTGTATTTTTTTTATTTGTACTCCTGTGCTAGATGGTGGCCTGCAGAAGTTTGCCATCCGAAAAACGTTCCCCCAAATATCCAGAAAATGAAGCATGAAATCGGAGAATTTCCTGTGTTTTTCTTTGGTTCTAAGGATTACTATTGGACGCACCAAGCACGGGTGTTCCCTTACATGGAGGGAGACAGAGGGAGTAGATACCAGGGGATCAAAGGAATTGGAAAAGTCTTCAAAAATGGTACATAACTAACAGTGAACAAGAATAATCCTGGGATATGCATACTTTGCTTTCTTCACACATAGCCTTGGGTTTTGAACATACGTTTTTACAATATTGAATTAAAGAAATTTGTGATGTCCTGGGCAGCAGTCACTATTACTGTCTTTGCATGAAAACAGTATTTTAATGTTATAAAAGACTGGCATCAAACTCAAATTATATCTGATGATTTTTACCTTCTAGGAAGCTAAAAAAAAAGACCTAGGGACTCTCTCAGACTCAGAGACTGAAAGAGTAGAATTCATACATCTGTTGAGAACATTAACGCTCCAGAAGCATTGTTTGCAAGGAAATTGAATGCTGGGACTAGGAAGTAGATGGTGCTTTGTTTTAACACACATGGCCACGAGCAAGTCAGTTTGGGAGGGAGTAATTCTCTTTCTGGCATTTCTGTTGATGCTGCAATCTTTTTCAGCTTTGCAAGAAGCTGAAACTCGATTTCGAGAAATAAAACTACAGCGAGAAGCCAAAGAAACCCAGGAGAGTGAACGTAAACCTCCACCATACAAACATATTAAGGTAAAGTTTGAGGAAATGGGTACTCGAAGGTTTGAGCTGAGCAGTGAGATAGGGTCAGGTGGTAAGGATGGTAACTGCATTTACAGTCGTGAGATGGTAAAATGTTGCTATCGTTGGAGCATCTAGGGGTGCAAAACCAAATTAGCTACCACTGTGTAATTCTTGACCTAAAATTAACTGTTCTGAAGTCATGTTTGCACTATTTTAATGCATTTTTCAGGTGAATAAACCTTGTGGTAAAGTGCAGATATACACTGCTGACATATCTGAGATTCCCAAGTGCAACTGCAAGCCCACGGATGAAAACCCTTGTGGCTTTGATTCCGAGTGCCTCAATCGGATGCTGATGTACGAGTGCCACCCCCAGGTCTGTCCGGCGGGAGAGCGGTGCCAGAACCAGTGCTTCACCAAGCGCCAGTACCCCGAGACAAAGATCATCAAAACTGATGGCAAAGGCTGGGGGCTGGTTGCCAAGAGGGACATTAAAAAGGTAGGAATTGTTCTTACCCAGCAGAGAAATCGGTGGCCTGCAGTGCTGTTTGTGGGTTTGGGATATACTTCACTAGTGATACTTGGTGTCTTTCAGGGGGAGTTTGTGAATGAGTATGTGGGAGAGCTGATTGATGAAGAGGAATGTATGGCAAGAATCAAATATGCACACGAAAATGACATCACCCACTTCTATATGCTTACTATTGATAAGGTAGGGTATTTGGTGTTTTTTTACCATTATTTACTTACAGCCTTATTTTGATCTCTTCTTCTGTTGATCACCTTGGCAGGGCACTCTGCTACCTTTGACACTCTGCAGTTCCACATATTCACAGCATTGCATCTTCTGTGCCTGCTCTCTCTGTTCAAATACGTACATAATGAATCTCCATAGTTCTGTGTTATGTCATAAATTATATATTAAGGTCTATAGGTTGTGCTTTGTTGCTTGAAATGAAGTACAGTATTTACCTGTTCCTATCTGCCTTGTCTTAAAATGAAGTATGAAGTTTGGGGAAATAGTAGTGATACAGTGGAAGGAATTCTGTTAGCAGTCCTTTTACAAAAAATTTCAACCACAGAAAATAAAATTCTCACTTGAGAATGTGGAATAAAATTGTGAGGCTGTGTCCTAAATAGGGCATTTTATCTTTTTTGCAGCCATCTGTCCCTTGTATTGTTTGTGGCAAAACTAGGCTTGTGCTTTTGTATAAGCACTTTTCTGAAAGCACTCTCTGTTAGTAGCCAGCAAGCCCTCCACAAATTGATTCACAGCAAATTATTGCAGCAGATTAATTAACACACCAAAATAATTCAACACCTGTGCTTCTGTGCACACCTCTGAGTATTTTCTTCCTCAGGAGGAGGAGAAAGTGAAGAATCTGGACAGCAGAAGTTATAGATTATCTGTATTATATTGCTTCAGTCCCTTGACAGCTAGTTAGGAGAAAAACAAGAGCTGGCTGCCAGTCCTGCATTTTTTTTTCAGTCCCAACCATTCTTTTTCCCAAGACTCTTGCTCTGCATTTCCACAGCTACTGTTTTCATTAATCCTGTAACTGAGGAGTTCCTGCACAGCTGTTACTGCCACAGAATGATGAAACCACATTTCTCTGAACACTTGAAGTTTCTCACTCCTGTACTAGATTGACATACAATATCAGTGTGTTAAATATCTGAACTGAACATGTATTTGACTCCTACTGTAATTAATAAATGATCATTGTGGGTCTATCTTGCCAAGACTGCCAGTGCCTTTACAAGGCTGAGCTGCCCATGCAATGAAGTGTGTGCACATAGGCATGACAGTAACACATGTGCATTATAAAAATGAGCTAGAAGGAAGCTATAACAATACTTCATAAATAAGCAGAGCCTTCTCAAGCAGCTCTGCAATGAAACATAGTTCTGGTGATATCAAGACTTTATTTTATTTTGTTCATGTCTGGTATATTTGGTGGAGATAGAAATTTAAAAGCAATTGTATGTAGGAATGGGATGTGTTTTGCTTACCAAGAGCTTGTTTTTGTTTAAATTAGGCTGATTTGGGGAAAAGAAATCTGGTGAGAAACTGGTAATCTCTGGAAGTAATCATGCAGTGATTTGGTAAATGCCATGAAGCACAGTACTTGTAAATACCTCACAGCTTCGTGAATGCAAAGTAAATGGTAAAGGACTGAGTCTGAGTTTTGAAGCTTCTTGGGGAAGGGGGTTCCTTAACATGCCCACCACAATGCTCACAAGAACACTTATCCTGCCATGTGGCTGTGATAGGTGCTGGGAAAACGTGAGCTAGAGCACGAGTATTGCTTTGGGAGTGTCACATTCCAGGCCACATGGGACACTACAGTTTCCAATACAACATGTACCAGCAGTTGGCTTGTGTGCTCTGGATAGCAACGTGTCAGTTCTGAATGCAGCTATTGAAATCAGTTAGGGATGATTTTTATATTTTTTTGTGAGGGGGAGAGGAAAAACCCTTCATCCTGTTGCTGGTTTGTTCTCCAGGACCGTATTATTGACGCTGGCCCCAAAGGAAACTATTCTCGGTTTATGAATCACAGCTGCCAACCAAATTGTGAAACTCTAAAGTGGACAGTGAATGGAGACACTCGTGTCGGGCTCTTTGCTGTGTGTGACATTCCTGCAGGTACCTCAGCTCGGGTTGGCTTTGCTTTCATTCTCTGAGTTAAAACTTTTGTGCATTTATTGGTGGGCCAGTCATGGCTTAACTGATTCAGGGCAAATATTTTTGTAGAGAACTCAGCACACAGAGGAGATGCTTTGTGATCTGCCTTTTACTTTAGTGTTTCTTAATTGTGAGTCCCATGGCTGCTTTTTGTTGCTTGCTTCTAGGGCAAGTATCCTTAGTAAGTTTTTGTTTTGGAGCTTTCAAATGCATCTTTCCCAAGAACATAGTAAGCTTAAGGAGTGGATGTGGGAGGCTGTTTAAAAGTATCTGTTTTCTGGTGTGTGCACACACCTGCTCACACACATAGATATCTAGCTGGATGGATGGATAGATGTGTGAAGGCCAGACACAAGCACAGTTTTGTGAAATCAAACGAGTTTATTTTAAAATATAATTGCATAAGATATCATGATATATGGGCACATTGTCAGTGCTTATAAAGAGAGGGAGAATCCTATGCCAATACATCAACAAGCAAGTCCCAAGCCAGCAGGCAGATAGCAACAGCTGTATTTGTTTTCAATAACTTTGACAGAACTTCTCACCTTGTCCTTTTCACACTCAGGGACGGAGCTGACTTTTAATTACAACCTTGACTGTCTGGGCAATGAAAAAACAGTCTGCAAATGTGGTGCCCCAAACTGCAGTGGATTTCTTGGGGACAGACCAAAGGCAAGTAATATAGCAAGTAATACATCAAGAGATTTTGACGGTCTTGCCAGGGGAAGGGTTGTAGAAGCTTCAAACTGACTAAATGTGCCTGTGGTCAGTGAGATTATTCTGACATTTTAGTTTATTTCCCCATTTAAACCTTACACAGTATTACTATTTTGCTAAGATTCATTAAACCAACTAAATTGAGTGGAAGAATAAAAAATGTGAGTTTTGAATGTGGAAAAAAGTTATCAAAGTATATCAGGAAATGATCTGTGTGATTCCTGTCCAGATTAGTTTGAAACCTGTAATCCAACAGAAGTTGAAGGAGCTTCCTGAGCTTCCTGAAGGGCTGGTATAGTAGTGTGAGGGAAGGCACAAGTACCACCTGTGGATGCTGAAAAGCTGCACTTTCCTGTGGTCCTTCACACTGCTCAGTACCAGCCACTTCAGAGGATGAACTGGGAATCTTCAGAACCCACACAGCTGGTTTTTGTTAAGAGATGGACTTAAATGAGGTTTCACCTAAGCCTGTGAACATTTACACGGACAATCATGAAGAAATTAAATGTTACAGTTTAGTTTCTGTCTTCAACTGTCTGCATTGGTAGATAGAATGGGCTAATTTTAAAGAAAGTAGATAGTGATTTCTGGGGTGAGAGGGAGGGAATGATGGTAGGGATGTTGAAAAATCATCCAAATTTTTTTATGACTTGGTGAAGGATAGTTAAAGTGCAAGCAGCAGAATTGAAGTCAGATTGAAATAGGGATAAGGTTTGGTATATTGTTCCTGTCATTTACTACAGTTCCTGAAGTTCTGCTTTCTGTTTCTCAAAGAAAAATGGGGGCAGGTTTTAGTATTTCCAGTATGAGTACTCACAACTGGAAGAGAAAAATGGATATTGAAGTGATTGGTGGTGCAAGTACATAATGAGGGTAACTTAGCCACAAGTAGATTAAACTGGAAAGTGGAAGACCTTTTGTCAGTGACAAGAAAATGAAGGGGGTTTTTTCAGTAGGAAGGTCCTGTAGGGAGAAGATCTGGTTTCAGGATGACTTTTCACAAGGGTCAGTGTAGGTTTTTTTGTCAACACAGATCAGTCAAGCCCTGGGCAGGTCTGCCCCAAGTCAGGTTTTCACCTGTGTGCACGATCTGCCAGGTGTGCCAGCAGCTTGGCTAGGCTGTGTAATGTTTTTCCTTTGCAAAACTGGCATTTACAGTTTTTATATCTTCCTCTTTTAGAATTCTTCCACTAATGCCTCAGAAGAAAAAGGCAAAAAGACCAAAAAGAGAACACGGAGACGCAGAACGAAAAACGAAGGGAAGAAAGAATCTGAGGATGATTGTTTCCGTTGTGGTGATGGAGGCCAGCTGGTACTGTGTGACAGGAAATCTTGTACTAAAGCTTATCACCTCTCCTGCCTTGGTTTGGTGAAACGTCCTTTTGGTGAGTCAGCCCATGTCTTACACTTGTATAGATAACTTGTGCAAGTCCTTCAGTTCTTGCACTGAGACCTTGTCAGGGATGTCATCCTGAAACACTGGGCTTGTATGGCAGGAATTTCGTTTGTGCATCATGTGGGAGCAGCTCCTCTTGGATTTGAAGACAAAATGGTGGCCTCCTGCTGCCTCTGTGGCAAAATGAGGCATTTGTTTTTACAAAGGTAGGGAATTGAGCACATTACCTGGTAGGGAGCACCATGGAAATTTGATTATATCTAAGAAATGCATGAAGCCCTTTGAGTTCAAGCCAGAAGAACAGCAGCTTCTGAAAGAAGGCAAGTAGAGAAATTAAGAGCAGCAGACATCAGGTTGCAGTTCAGATAGCACAGGAGTTACCTGGTTCCAGTCAGTCATGTCAGGTGGGATATGAAGAAGGGAAGCAGGCAGAGCCTGTTATCCCAGAAACAGGTAAAACAAGGAGTGCTGTGGCAAAAAAGCAGCTGTAAGTGAAGCACACCAGTCATTCCTGAGCAAGACTGGCAGGGGGCTGCTGTAAGAGTGGGCAGCAGCTGACAGGATGTTTGCATGCTCTGCCAGCTTGCAAGTTCTGTGAAATGCTACTGAGTGAAGCCTGAGTCATTTCTTCTAGCTGGAGCTGACTGCTGTATTTAAATGGGAGTGTGTCAAGTCTGCTCCTTGCAGCTGCCAGCTGAGCTTTACAAGTATGATGTAGCATTCTGAGTGTTGAGATCAGCCCCGGTAGTTGCTGTCATCTGCTTTGTCAGGAAAGTTGTGCCTTGTACAGCTGCTACAACACAAAACTTCTTTAAGAGATGATGCTGTGTTTTACTCCCCACTAATGGGCTCTTTGGTTTTGATTGCAGGGAAGTGGGAGTGTCCTTGGCACCACTGTGATGTTTGTGGCAAACCTTCTGTTTCTTTCTGCCACTTCTGCCCAAACTCTTTCTGCAAGGAGCACCAAGACAGGACAGTACTAAATTCCATGTTGAATGGACAGTTATGCTGCTCTGAACATGTTCTCGGGGTGGATTCTGTTGAAACTCAGAAGACTGAGAAACCCCGCAAAAAACTGAACAAGTTCAAGCCCAGGAGAAAGAGGAACAGATGGATGAGAGCTGAATGCAAATAGTCATGGACTGCAGTTTCTACTGCTAACACTATCTTGTAGATAAGTTGTGAATATGACCAGGGAAGGACACAATTTTACGTATATTCTGTAAAGGTTACAATGGGGGGGGGTATTTTTTGTTTTGTTTTGTTTTTATAAATCCACTGAGCCAACCACAGCAGTCTTCTGCTGCTTCTGCACTGATAACGAACTGCATAGTTCAGCAAACTTCAGGACAAACCAAACTTAATACTCAGCATTACAGTTACACTTGAATTGTTACGAATGTAAAATGTTCCCTCCAAAATACTTGCAGGCTGGAGGTAGGTTAAAATCAAACCAGGTAGGCGTAAACATAGTTTTTTGAGATAGTATTTGTCAGCCAACAGATGTTTAAAATAGTATATCCTTGAAAGAAGTTGTTAGTTCTCAAGTCCTTTTGAGTAAGAAATGGCTTGGTCTGTGGTCCCAGTGAAATTTGCTTGCCTTGTGTGTTTTTGAACAAGTGCTTGAATGCCAGTCATGACCCAGGTGCGTCTCTCGCTACAGCCACACACACAGCAATTGGTTTGTGCTCTTCAAAAATGATTCTTAAGCAATCATGATCATAAATATCCTTCCACCAAGAAATGTGGTGTGTGGTGGGAAAGGCACACCCTGTACCAGAGAGGAGGAATCTTTGTAAGAGATTTTTTTCAATGCTGTTTTTTCCTGTATTTCATCCCAGCAAAATAGAAGTTACTTGAGCTTGCAGAGCTGCACAGGTCTGGACTTAAAGGGATATTGTCTTGCAATCTAGGCCCAATACTCCAGGATTTTTGTGTCTTAATAAAAATAAATCTTTCAAAATTTGGAAAAAATTACTTGATTTTTTTTTTTTCACCTCAATGGCAGGTAAAATGCAGAGGCAAACTTTTCTTTGGAATGCCTGGAGTCCAAGCATTTCAACTTTGTAATAATGCAAGAAATACCCAACAAGGAGCAAAACCAGCCCCATGAATGAAACAGAAAGTGAAACTTAAGTGCAAAAACTAAATTCAAAATAATTAAGTAAAAGTGAAAAAGAATTTTGAAGAAGCATGTAAGAATTTTGATGTGAAATTTAGCCTTACTCTGTTCCTTTGGATAAAAGTTTGTATAAAACTGGTTACTTGACAGACTACAATTTTTTGTAACATTTTTAGGAGCTCTGCTGTTGATTATCCTGTCACCACCGTGTTGTGTCAGCAAAGCTGTTTTGAATTCCTTGCTCCCATTAGCATTGGGTCCTCACTAACTCACAGTGAGATGAATATTGCAGGACTTAGTATTGATGGAAATAGTACTAGAGCTAGGAAAAAACGGTAAAGAAAAACATCTTTGCCAAGTTCTCTTGCCAGTGCACGTCCTTGGCGTGGGATCAGGCAGCGTTCCAAGCGTGTTTTGGGTTGTGCCATTGTCACCCTCCCTCCATGCACGCCGTGCACCTCCATGCCCATTGAGCCACTTGTGTATTTCTAGCTTAGTTTGCCCTTAATAGTGCAGAACTTTGTGTAGCCCTTTTGAAAATGAAGCCTTGCTGTATCATGGAAGTGTATGGGGTTTTTTTCCAAGGTGTTTCTTCAGGATTTGATTTAGTTGTTGGAATTACCAAAACCCCCATTTATTCCCAACACGTAAAAACTTTGGTTTTATTAGAAGATATTAATTGAAAGAGGTTATAAATGTTGCATTGCCCTGTGATGAACACTATAGTTTCTGTTTTGTGACCAAAACGCTTTAGTTTTTTGAATCAGTTTTTATAAACACTGTTGGAAGGCTAATTTTTGTTTTTCAAATAATTTTGAAGAAATAGTACAGTTCAAAATCAGGAGAAGTGTTACATGTTTGTATTTTTTATAATGGTATGCCAAGCCTTGCACTCAAGTTAAAATTCAAGAGTCTTTAATTGATTTTTGAGGGAAACTTTTTCTCTGCCATGGGGCTGAAGAAGCAGTCCTGTGCATAAAATCAAAACCAAAAAATTATATTACGGATGATTTCTTTAATATTGGATTTCAAGGGAAGGAAAATGAGGTCTGGTAGTAAAGCAGAAATATTTTCCTCATTGCTTTAAAACAAAATGAAGGAATTTGATGGCATTGGGACCATTCTTTGAATATTATACCATGTAAGGAAGGCTTTGTAAGAATACCTTTAAATAACTTATTATAAAATTTTTCCTTTACATTCCATTGCTTTCATAATTTGTTAATTTTTTTTAGTTGTTTTGTTGCTTTTTCCTCTTCATGTGTAGGTGTAACAGCTCTGTCACTCTGGAAAACAGTGATGCCCACTTCCAGAAGCCACTGTCTGCTACTGCCAGGCACTGCTGCAGTAACTGCACCCCTGGGCTTTGGGCTGAGGCACAGAGCCCACAGCCTCTCCTGGGGCTCACAGCACATTCAGCACAGCAGGATGCAGGACAGCCACCCCTTGTGTCTGTCTGTGGGGACAGAGAGACTCTCTGTTCACACAAACAGCTCTGAGCCAGGGGCTGCTGGACCTTCTGCTTCCTTCTACCTCTACCTGCTCTTCACTGCTCGACCCTCTGGGCCCATGGAGCTCTGCAGCACTGACACTGCAGACCAGGAGTTCACTTGTGAGTTCCTAGGAATGAATTCCTGCTGCTGGGTATGTGCTGTAGGCTGATCCTGAGGAGGAATGTGGATCATATTCTCCCTTGATACCTACTGGCCATGTAACCCTGTGAGCTTTGCTCAGGGACTCAGGTGGTGAGCTGGCAGAACTTTGGTTTCTGTACCAGGAAAGGTGAGGTTTAGGTGCATTGTAATGAAGGCTTCTGTACCTTGCTCTGCAGCCTGGGAAAACAGGATAAAGTTTTGTTTTATAAATAAGACAGAAGAAAAGTTTTGACATTGTTTTCCTTCTCCCACTCTTCAAACACAAGGTAAAACAATCCTTAAGACTTGAGCTTTCTCATGATGCAACTCAATAGTTTTTAGCATTCAACAACTTGAAGGATTTTCTGTTATAAATTAATCGAAACACCATTAACTGTGGCATATTATGTGGCCTTAAATGATGTTCCTTGTGTCTTGCCCATCAAAGTAGAAAAATGTCTTTCCTTTTCTAGCAAAAAGCTAGATACATGACAGCCAATTTCAGAATTTGTTATTCTTTTATCACATGAGCAAGAATGGAAACAATTTTCAGTTGAGTATGTTAGATGTATTTTCATACAACCTAGGAAAAATAATCAGAGTAAATGTCTGTTTTGTTCAATAGCTTTGTGTTCATGGTCAGGTTTTAGGAGGTTTTTTATTTGAATTACTTGGAAAAGCAAAATCTCTTGAAAGACGTATTAATGGGATTTTTCCACATTGTTGAGTCTCATTATTCCATGTCTGACTGCTTGAGAAACTTCAATGTCTTATTAAATGTTGAATTTTATTCCTAGTTATTTAAGAAGTTGCTAAGTCTCTTTTGTAAAACAGCTCTATATACTTACTTTGGCACCTTTTTTTTTCTTTAAAGAAAAAAGTGGAATTGATACATACTAAGCAAGCATTGTTTGGCAGTGAGCAAACAGGGCTTTGTTCTCTCAGGGTAAACTTACACTCCAGGCCTTCTTAAGAGACACCCTGGAACTACTGTTTCACACTTCCACGGAGGTGATAATGATTGTGCTGTTTTCACACTATTGTTTATCACAGAAATGCTGACATTTCTTGCAGCCCGGTTTTTCCAGTGCTGCTCATCATTTTACAGGCTTTTGTGACGTTGAGCTGGAGCTACCCAGCCCAGCCAGCACTGCTCCCTCAGGGTCCTTTTGCTGTCACAAATGCTGGTCCTGCTCGGTTCGGTCTGAATTTGACTGTTTGGCTTTTTCAGACAGGTTTTCTTGGGTCTGGTGTGGCTTCACATGTGGAGTCTCCCACATGTGACAGCAGCTACATTTTTTAAAAAGCATTTCACAGATCTGCTTTGATACTGGTGGCTGATAGTTCTGCTGAGGTCACCTGTGCTGTGCATCAGGATTGCATCCCTCTGCTGCTCTGAGGAAAACCACAGCCTTGGGCCAGAGTGAAACTTTGTGTCTCTCCTAAATCAGCAGTGGGAGAGACTGCATGGAGCTGTGCTCCTGGGCACAGGGCAGGGTTGTAGGTACCATCCCTGTTGCTGCTGATCCAGATCAGAATCACAGAATGGTTTGGGGTGGAAGGGACCTCAAAGACCATCCACTTCCAACCCCCTGCCCTGGGCAGGGACTCCTTCCCCTAGAGCAGGCTGCTCCAAGCCCCATCCAACCTGGCCTTGAGCACTTCCAGGGATGAGGCAGTCACAGCTCTAGGGAACCTGTCTGCCAACAAGAGCTGAGGTACCATTCCTCCACCCAGTTACTCACCTGATAGAGTTGAGTGGGAGCAGAGAACTGATATATTTTAGAAATTCTTTTAAGCACTCTTAACACCTTCCCTGGAGAGAGGAGAATGAGAACCCGAGGGCAGGAACCACTTAACTCCCCACAGCTGGGTTCCTTCAGCCACCTCTGCTGCTGCAAGATTAAGTGAGAAGTAACACCTGCTACCACGTCTGTGCAGAGTTATTTAGAATCCTGGCTGGGCTGGGTTTACACAGCACCTGTGTGGGAGTGTCACTGTAGGAGAAAAAATAAGGTGGGATGGTTAAGAGGCCACAGGTACTGGTTTCATGGGGCAGTTGACACTGGCTCCAGTACAGGTGATGGGCGTTTCTGAGTGCCTGGGATGCTGGCTAAGCATTGCCCAGAGAAAAACATAATAGGGGACATAGAGCAAACAACAAATTAAAGAGTCATCCAGCCACACACACAAATCATCTCTGGAAAATACAAATCACATTAGTTTACCCAGATGGTTAAACTGGGCTGGGCTTGGAGTGCCACAGCAAACAGGTACAGACCACTCTTGCTGCTCTCCTGGCTGGGGGATGACAGAGTGTCCAGGATCAGGGACAGAACTTTGCCCAGGCATTTAGCAGTGGCTCTCCTACATGCTCCTCTTCTCAGCATGCAGAAAGGTGCAAGGCATGTGCCTGCACCATGCTGCTCCCTTGTAGCTCCACTCTGAAGCACCACCTGACAGCAGGAAACAAAAGGGACATATTTGTCCAGGAATCAACCTTTGCTTTATTTGCACATGTTTGTCCACAGCTGAAAGGAAGGGGAGAGCTTTAGGATCCCTTCCCTTGATTTGTGCTTATGCTAAAATTTTGAGAATGGGGAACAAAATAAAAAATTTCATATTATTAAAAGGAGGCATATTCATGTTAGTTTGTGCTTGGGTGGAAGTGAGTGTTGTATCAAAGAGGCCTCAATAACTGGAGCAGTCAGTTCTCACAGTGTTGAGCTGACTGTTAAAATGGAGAAACAGATAGGATTGTTTGCTCTTTGAGGGTTTTTCCCCCTGAAGAAAGGAGAGTAGTATTTACTTGTGAACGAAGCCAGGAAGGGGAAGACTTTTCCCATCAGCCCAGTGCAGCAGAGCAAGGAGCTGGGTTGGTTTCCACAAGCAGCCACGACTCAAAAACTGAGTTCTATTTCCCAGCACTGATTTTAGCTATACAAAAATAAGCTGCTCGTGGTTAAACACCTTGCCCAGAACCACTTCTGTGTTGGCCCAGGGGAAAGAGAGGCAGGTGGCTGCTCATGGCCTGTGCTACCAGCCAGCATAGACTGGCTCTGTGTGTTCCATGCCCCCGTAGCTGGGGTGTCCTCCCGAGCCCCGGGGCAGCAGCAGTGACTTCAAGGAGTTCTTGCCACGCTCTTGTCGCCTTCTCAGAATTATTAGAAAGACAACAAGGATTGCACCTGGAAAGAAAGGAATGGTAGTTATTCACAGGGGGGATGGTAAAGTGTCAGGTGATGTTTGCTCCAAGACTTCTCCACTCAGGTATTTTCTTCTGGCAAAAAAAAGGGGTTTTTTTCCTCCTACATACTCTGTCCCTCTCCAAAAAGAGGTGGAAAAAAGGTTCCACTAGCAAAAACAACATCAGCTTCAGCAGTTCGGCTTAACTGTGGAAGCTGCAAGGAATAATGACAAGTTTTATTAAAATAATTCAGTAACTTGTTTTCCTACTCCCATTTACTCTCAGTTCTCTTTTCCACTTGGCATCTCGCTGCAGACCCCACCAAAAGAATCTTGTTGAGAAATTAGTTTGTGCAGCACTCACACTGAAGCAAAAGAAGTAACTAACATAGATTAACTCTGAGTCTAGACTGAGATCAGGGCTGTCAGGAAAAATTACTTTTGGATTGGGCATAGACATGGAAGTAATTGGCAAATCTCACGTACTGCAACATTCTGTTCGTTTGTTTCTGGCAGAAGCATCATCAGAGAAAATTGATCTGAACAGAAGAGCACAAATCTGTCGCTGTGATGCAATATGGCCAGACAAATACACCCAAATTTGGGTTGTGTGAGCAGACAGTCTCATGGTAAACACTTGATCTGTGAGACCAGCCGTGAAATACTCGTGGGTTCCTGCCTGGGCTGTTTGTTTCCTTTCCCCCTCTCTGCAGCAAGCTCTGGGAGAGGCAGGAATACTGTTCCCTGACCCTCGGACTTGTTTATCACAAATGCTGGTTAATGGGCCATTGTCCCTCTCCGGGCAGTCTTTTCATATAGTTGAGTTTAATCTACTTTTTCAAATTAATACTCGCTTCAGATGGCATCTGTTTTGGCAGCCTGTTGGACAACAGCCTGGCATGAGGGGATAGGGGAGGAGCTTTCTTACGGCTCCAAGCCACAGCTTGTGAGAACAACCCTCGTCTGCTCCCGCCAGGCATTCCAGCCCCATGGAGACAGTCAGAGGGTGCTGCTAGAGCTGCTGCAGACCCTGCTGTCCTTGTCTCCCCCCGTGCATCCCTGGAGGCCCCTCCTCAGCTGCCCAGACACCAGTGTGGTGAGAATCTTTCTTGTTGGAGAAGCAGCTTTGCTGTGTCTTGTTCACTGCGGGGAGTAACTTGTGTTTAATCTCTCCTTTTAACAGCAGTGAGCCAAGTGGAGAATGGGTCTTCAGGAAGTACATAAAACACACTTGAAACAGAGAAACTGAATATGAGGCTTATTGGATATTCTTTATCCTCTGATGGCTTACTCATCTCTATGACTTGGTTCTCTTGACACAAGATTTTCA
Organism: Cettia cetti; assembly: GCA_013401135.1. Taxonomy (NCBI): domain Eukaryota; kingdom Metazoa; phylum Chordata; class Aves; order Passeriformes; family Sylviidae; genus Cettia; species Cettia cetti. The sequence goes on along the minus strand of VZUI01000118.1, from coordinate 2,705 downwards.
TCTCTGGTAGTGTAAGTGGCCCTTACGGATTTCTCTTCATCTCTCTGGGCACAGGAGACAGATTCCTCCTCCCAGCTTCCTCATCTGCCCTTTCTGCAATCCACAGCTGTTAATAGTTGCTCATTTTCATCATAACTCTCTGATTAAACCTTCCCCCAACTTTGATTAAGAACAAGAGAACTCTATTTTTCCTTCCTAAGACTAAAAATGCATATTCATTGTTTTAGAATGATTATTCATGATGCAGCTTCCCAGCTGAAAAGCTCAGCCACTCATTAGCTTGCCCTAGTGAGCTAATTTACAGCAGGTGGCATCTGCAGGGATGCTCCCCACACTCAGCAGGTCCTGACTGTTGGATACAAAGTACATTTGGCATCACTCCCATCCTGCTGGATGCTGTGGCATGACTTAAGGATACAAAGTCTTATACCAAAAGGAAATTGTCTTTTTTTTCTACTTTGGTGCAGCCAAGGAATCCCTGTTTGAGGGTCCATACACACAACTCTTGCTTCCCAGGGACAAACAACAAGCATTCAGCACTGTGCCACCTTCCTTCAGAGCAAGGGAAAGGACTGTCACTGGCATTGAAGGCAGCCAGAAGGACTTTCATTAGAAACCCAGCTTTCCAGAAACACCAAATGCACCACCCAGACAGTGCTTGGTTTAACACACAGCTGCAGAGGGGTGCCTGGTTTTACCAGAGGACAGAGAGGAGCCAGACTCACCTGCTGAGAAGGTGGCCAGGACAATGACGGTGGCAGGGGTCAGCTGGCAGGAGTCCCCTGCCTTGTACAGGAAGAGCTCCATGCAGTAGGTGGGCTCCACGCTGCCCCTGGGGCAGAAGGCATCAGCAGGGCACTTGACTGGGCTCACATCTGGGCTCTGCCCAAGAGAAGAAGTAACTCAGCACCCACCAACTGCAGAAGGTAACCAGGGCAAAGGGAGGTAACATTTTAGCATTAGGGGAGGAAAATAAAGGAATGAACCTGCCCTGATAAAATTCAGCCTTGTCTGCCCCTGCAGTGTTAGAGTATGGGGAAGAGCAGAAGGTGTCATAACACAGCAAATCCATACTCAAACCCCCTCACTAATGCACACACCATCCCCTCATGGCCCAGTGAGAGCAGGCAGCTCCAGGCACAAAGCCACATTCCTGGAGTCATAATTTTAATCATCTCCCTGCATCAGAGCTGTCTGTGTTTAAGAGAAAGGCAGCTCAGCTTACAAAAAAAAAAAAAAAAAGTGTTAATTGAAGTGTATTTAGCTTGTCACGGCCAGCTCCGGTTAAGACAGGCTGCCCCCCGCTGATGGGGACTCACAGGGCAGTAGTGGTTTTCTGGGCACGGGTCACAGCTCTCCTTGCCCCGCTGTAATTGGTACTCTCCTGTCCTGCAGGCTTTGCATCTGTTGTCGCTGGGACCTTTGAATGTACCTAAATAGCAAATAAGCACAATATTAAGGTCTGAGACTAAACTCCAGGACCCTTTGCAATTGCATATGCATTAATCAGCTTTCAAAGCTACAGAGAGAAAGAGCATTAAGTGCTCATGTGCATAACAAAAGCTGAGTCTGGACTTAGGTCCTGGTTCGGTGGCAAAGGGTCAGAACAGAACAAACAGGGACAGAGGATCTAAAGAATATTTGGGGTCAGACCTTGGCAAACAGAGTAGTGTGAGTAGGAGTACGTGGGAGAGGATTTAGTAGTGGGCTCTGGCTTTAATGTAGAGGGAAAACGGGAGCTGGAGGTCAGCAGTGTTTCATCCTCTCCAACTCTGGATTCAAACACCTTTTCCAGCTCTTTGAAACTTGCTGAGCAGACTTCAAAGCACAGCTCAGTTTCCCAAGCTTCGTGGGAGAGACAGGTCACAGAAGTTCCAAGTCTCAAAGTGGTAAAATGCTTTCCTGCATGTTTAAAATGCAACTTGGCTATGAGACACCCGTGGTGCTGTGTCCAGACTGCAGGCTGGCACAGGGGTGGCCGAAGCGCTCTGCTGAGCTCTGCCCAGCCCTGCTGCAGCCTGCTGTTGTTTCAGACAGCACAGGAAGGAGCACGGCCGTGCCCCTCACATCCCCTCCCCGTGTCCCTTTGCCCCGGGCTGCCCCGGCAGAACATCCACCTCTGAGAGCAAGGCTGTGCTTTCCTCAGCAAAGCCACCACCACCGACAACGATCCTTTTTGCTGGCACTGTTACCCAGCCGTGGGCTTGGGCTCCCTGGAATGCCAGGGACCAGCACACCTCCAAGCCATCAGCCAGCCTGGTGGGAAGGTCTGGCACGGGCACAGCCTCCACCAGCACCCAGTCAAACCATGCCAGCACTATCCCTCCCTGCCAGGGCACAGCTCTGCTGGGCAGGGGACCTGCAGCCCCTGGGTGGGACGAGATGAGGTTGGAGCTGGAGCTGTGTTCCCAGCCGGGCACAGCCTCCTCTCCTGGCTGCAGGTACCTGGAGAGCAGGGCTCGGCAGGTGCCGCCCGGGGCAGGGCTCGGCAGGTGCCCCCCGGGGCAGGGCTCGGCAGGTGCCCCCCGGGGCAGGGCTCGGCAGGTGCCCCCCGGGGCAGGGCTCGGCAGGTGCCCCCCGGGGCAGGGCTCGGCAGGTGCCCCCCGGGGCAGGGCTCGGCAGGTGCCCCCCGGGGCAGGGCTCGGCAGGTGCCCCCCGGGGCAGGGCTCGGCAGGTGCCCCCCGGGGCAGGGCTCGGCAGGTGCC
>VZUI01000117.1:0-102305 GCA_013401135.1 Cettia cetti | reverse complement strand
AATCTAAGATGACAACCTGGATGGGGTTCATCACAGGGTTGAGTGGGAGGTAGGTTTTCTCTGAAAGGGAAAAACAACCATTTTAAAACATGTTAAAAGTTTCTCTTTCTGCTGGAAGGAATCCACACCTAGGAAAACTCTTCTTTCTCCATCCGGCGGCATCTTCTCTTTGAGGCAACAGCTGCTTGCTTTTCTTCATCTTCAGTGGGCGCTGGGTTTTTAGGAACAAAAGGTTTTACCCACTTCTGGGTGATCCAGCGTGGGCCTGAGGGGGTGGATACACATGCGTAGCCACATCCCCAGGTCACAAGCTCATAGGGACCTTTAATTTCCCAGGTCTCTGGGTCCCTAATCAGAACTGGTGGTTGCTTTGATAACTTAAACTGATTATTACTGTTAAAATGACGTGTTACCAGAGGACTCATGTTTTCAAATGAACAATTCAAGAAGTTGATGGTGAACATGGCTTTGCAGAGTTTTTGTTGTGGTGACATCCATGCTGTGCCACTGTTCTGCCTAGCCAGGACCTGTTTGAGCGTCTGGTGGGCACGCTCAATCACAGCTTGACCTGTGGGGGAGTATGGGATTCCCCTTACATGTTCTACTCCCCACTGCTGTACAAACTCCAGGAATACTTTGCCTTTGTACACTGGGCCATTGTCAGTTTTGATCTTCTTAGAGATCCCCAGTACAGAAAAGGCTTGCACAAGGTGTTTTTTTGCATGTGCAGCCATTTCTCTTGCGTGGGCAGAGGCATAAACTGCACCTGAATAGGTGTCTATGCTTACATGGACATACTTCTTCTGAGATATTTTTTTTCACCTTCTATGTTTGGTGGTAGGTTTGGATGGGGGGGATGGGCTGGGGGTGTTTTGGGGAGGGGTGGTTTCTGTGTATGCTGGGGTTTTGGCTTGTTTGTTTAGGGTTTTTTTTAAGTTTTCACTCATCCTAGAGGATTAACCAAAGAAGCATTTGTTTGTAGCCTTTTGCCACCTCATACCACCTGCAGTTCAGAGGGCTACAAGAAGTAGAGCAGGTCACTGATGTGGTCTTAAGATCTCATTTCTTTGACACATAGTGTCATATAAACTCTACCTATAAAGATTATTGCGGTGTATTTTAGTTTAGAATTAATTGGTTAAAAATTTATGACTGACTGTGCTGTAATTTATTCCATTCAGCTTCAACAACAAGCATTCTCTTTCTTGCCTAGCCACAACATATCTTGTTTCACAAAAATGCAAGGAAGAGCCATCCAAGAGAGTTTCTGTTCAGAATTTTAGCCACTTTGTTCAGTACTGTTACCCTAACACGTAGCTTGGGAAAACGGACAATCAATGGACAAAGACAGTTTTCTTCCTTGAAAGGTATCCTTTCCACCCCTTATTGAGTGTTAGGGGGCACATACTGAAGTAAAAACACAGAGAAAAATCTCCTTTTTGATGGAACATATGAACTAGAATCTCACCTGGATCAGAGCCAGATCAGGGTAGGGAGCTTCCTATTAAAGGGACTTGAGTGTGACTGCTTGAGGCTGCTGCCTTTCTGTCTGTCTGGCACTTCTGCTGGCATGGAGCAGCTGGAGAGTGGGCCAAGGATTTGGTTTTCTCTCCCACCCAAGCCAGTATCTTTTGGTCACAAGTTATTCAGTTGTTTTAAGTAAGCTCTAAGGTTGTCAGGAGGGCTGTCTATTACTCTTCCTCTCCAACTAAGTAGCAAGGTAGTACCAGCACAAGCCACACTAACATTTCCTAATTGGACTTTGAACATACACACACAGAGCTGGAGAAACTCAGGCTGGCAAGACTGGGAATTTTCAAAATTTTTAGTGGCTTTTTGCATGCTATAATCTGCAGTATCTGGCTAGCTGAGGGAAACTTGAATGGATTATTTTCAAGAAGTACATTTCCGCAGTCTGGCTGTCAGCTGCCTCCTGATAGGATTTAGTCAGGAGACTCACTGCCAGTCTTTTAGAAACTAACCTTCAGAGCATGTTTTGGTCTTGTTCATATATTGCACGAATAAGTTTCACATTTCTCCATTACCCAAAGGTGCTGTATATAATAATTCTCTCATTGTGAAAATCTAATGGGGAAAAATCACTTTAAGCTTTTCTCAGAGACTGAATAGGGAAAATAACCACAACAGCTGCAGGCACCCATACAAAAACAAATGCTTACTGTAGCCAGTCTTTTCTCTTAGTTCTTGTAGCTAAAACTAGCCAGGATTATGACTATGGGAAGAACTATTTTATGACAACTGTACTGGAATTTTGTTGTCTCTAGTATTGAGACTTGGAAAAAGTCTCAGTAAAATCGGAAGTTGTGCAAGTGAGTTCTTGTTCATGCAGAAGTAGCAAGATTAATCTAGCTGTCATCTTCTGAGAAGCATTAGGAAAATCAGCCAGAGAAGCCTTTGCTGTTGTAGCTCCAGTGCCAATGCAATCTTTCTTGAATGCCTTTTGTAGTGATCTTGGTGAAAAAATTGAAATTAAACCAGGGAAAATTTCCATCAACATCCACCTGAGATATCTTTTTCTTTTTAAAATGGATCTTTCTCCAGAGAAAGATTCAGTTTCAGCCTCAAAAGAAATCTTTAATTTTGTGCTATTTACAAGAAAAGCTGAGGGAATGAAGATGTGGATACTCAGAAATGATCCTCTGATGTAATTTTAACTGAGTCTACTGGTTAGCTCTACAAAGGATAGCACAGGGTTCCCTCTCCCTGCACTCAGCAGGTATTTTGAGGAGGAAGATAAGACCATGCAGGGGTAAAAGATGTTCTCCCTCATTCCAGTCAGTGCTATTCCATCACCATGCAGCAGAGTTTCTTATTCCCTGTATTTGAGCTTGTAAGCAGTAGGTAGGAGACTGAATTCTTTCTGAAGAAGTAATCTGAACACTGATTTACCAGCATTCAAATTAAGTGTATGGAAAGCCTCTTTAAATTAATGAGACTTTTAATAGCATGTAGGTATACTGTTAATCATCTACTTAAGGAACCTCTAAGAGTAGAGGCCCAAAGAACACATTAAGGTTTGCCTAGAGATAAAGTAAGATTTACATTGTGGAAGATTTGATTTGAAGAGAGACTAAAAAACCCTAAAAATATTTCATAGGAAATAATACTTTGGTTATCATCTGTGTCTTTACCTGATTATACATTATGGATTATTTGCAAAGAACCTTCCCTGCTTATTTGATCTGAGTGGGTTTTTATAAAAATGTTTGGACCACATTATTTCTATGTTTCAGAAATGCTTTTCACATACATTTGAAATGCAGGATCATTGCTATGTACAACATGTTTTTCAGACAGTAACAATTACTTTCTATGACTAGATGTGAAACTCAGGGGGAAAAAAAGAAGTCATAATGGATGTATGTGCAGGAATCCCCTTTCTCCCTTAGCTATAATTGAACAAATGGCACTGAGATAATACTGTAATTGTTTGCCTTTTCCATGAAGCCAATATGAAGAGTAAAGTACCATCTGGCTTTCTGAAAATTAAAGTTAGAAAACCTCCAGCTTGAAAGAAAAAGCAGTTGAATCCCTGTTGAGTGGACATTTTATATATAATTTAACCTTGCTAGTCTCCACTCAAAGTTCTAACCACAAATAAGCACTCAGAGCTTTTCCCTCTTTGTAAGAGTTGACATCCTTTTAGAAATTTTTCAAAGTAGCTTTTCCTGGAGGACTCTGATAACCTTGGGTCTGTTCTTGTATTTATGCTCCGATTGAGTTTAAAGACAACCTGAAAAGGAAATTTGATTGGATAATTTCATAATAAGGGTTCTTTTTTTTTTCTTTGTGAAATAGTAACTTTTTCAAAAACATTGTTTTCAAAGTTTCCAGCATTACTAAAACTATACTTTTTGCACATTTATCACAATTTTTCTACGGCATTTTGACAAATCTTTTTTATTCGGTGTTACTTCTAAGATCTTAAATAGCTTTTGCAACCATTACAGAAAAAAAAAATTAAGTCATGCTTCACCTGTGAAATCCATTTTTTATTAAATATTTATAAAGTAATTTTAATAAAAAGCATTTCATATTAGCAAAAAAATTTCACAGAAAAAATAAAATTAAATTTTCAAGCTCTATGAAACAAAATTGGTTTCAGGATTTTTTTTTAATTAAATTAGTTTTTCTTGGATATTTTTTCTTGTTATCAGCTCATCTAAAAATTTCAGTTGATAAGAAACAGAAAGTAATTTTTAGGGAAGATTTCATCAAAAAGACTACTCCAGGACTGTTAGTGTTGAAAATACTGCATCTAGTTTTTTTCCAGGCAGTATTACCACTACCAGAATCAGAAACCCACTTTCATTTGATTACTATTGTATGAAATTTAGCCTGTAAACACATACATGTAGGAACTGCTCCCTTTTTCTTTCAACCCATCCCCTCAATGTCAAAGCTGCTAAAATATTATCTCCAAGTCTTAGAACAAAATATTTTCACATTTTGATATGGAGGTCTTCCTCTAGTATGGGATTCCTGCATTAAGAAAAAAAAAAATGCAATAAAATAGGAGGAGATAGGATAGTCCAAATCTCAAGCTTTCTAGAGTCTTTCCAGTCCCCTCAAAAGGGATTGTCCACCTACTGTCCAGCTTTGACTGGATTATTCGGGCTGCTTAAAAGCATAACTGGTGGACAGGGAAGTCTGTTTTAATAAGGTGCTTTTTTGGAAATACTTAAAACTCAAAATCCAGTGGGTAACCAGTGATTTCAGTTTCCTTCTGAGTATACTCATTGTCCCTTTGGACCAAGCAAGTTTCAAATGCCTTGAGGAGGCTTTGAGGCGCAAACCTTGCTCTTCCTCTAGTGTTGTCTGACCACCAGCACTGGGTCAAAAGTCCTGAGCCTCACTGAGACAAAGAAGCCAGATAAAACCCGCTGTTGTTACCCTCAGAACCATCTGAGAGTGATACAACAATGTGCTCCTCATGTGACAGGACAGATGGCTTTGACACATTTCTGTTTCTTAAAAAACCCTAGAAGATATGTTTTAGCTGGACATTTTCAGTGAAGGCCTGATTCAGTCAATGTATTAACCTTTATCTAGAGAGAACATAAGGCTGAATTTGGGATTTTGTTCTTTAAAGCTGTGATCACCTTTGTTGTCTTTGGAGCAGTTTTAAAATTACAATTTAGCAAAGCGTGTAGTTATTGCTATGTGCTTCAGTCTTGGCTAGCTGAGCTGTATTTAGGAAAATCTGTAAAATAAAATTCTCAAAGCTCAAAGTCATCGAGATATTCATCTTTATGCATGGATTTTGACAAGACTGCCAGTGAGGTTTGGTTTGGATAGTCACTGTTGAGCAACACTGGGAAACAGACAAGATATGGGCACCAAACACTGATGTGTATAATTTCAAACCCATTTAAAAAAAATTATGTCCCTAACTATTGTCTCACCTTCACTGACTGTAAAAATGAGAAAAGCAATGTTTGCCCAAGGCAAACAGGGTTTTGAATATTAATTTATATTTGTAAAGCACATCAACAAGGTAAGTCAGGACACCATTTGACCATGAATATACAAATACACATAATCCTGTATTTTCACACCTAGTAAAATGATGTGAACAAGAAATCATTTCTTTCTGAAATACATTACTTGCTTCATTAGGCAAACTCCATAACACAACTATAAGCAGCAAGCTGTGTTGAGATTCAACTTGCCATTTTATTTTGATCAGAACAAGAACTGGATTTTAATATGTCCTGTGATTTTGTTGTAGATAAAACACTTCACCCAGTGTATTTCATTTCTCCTGTAGTGTTTTTCAATAAAATCTCTTTTCTGTCTAAAGAAAAATGTGCTGGTTTGTTATTTTCCCCTTTGTCTCCCCAGTGCATAGTTTGGGACTGGGATTCCAATGGAAAGCATGACTTCATTGGAGAATTTAGCTCGACTTTCAAGGAAATGCGAGGAGCTATGGAGGGAAGACAGGTAAGTGGAAACCACCTGAGCAATCTCAGCGTGTAATCTCTGTAGAGCAGTGTTCCCCAGACAATCCTGTCATAAAGCAGGTGGCACTGCCTCCTCATCTCCCAGAATTTGTTTTGTTGATCTCTCCCACAGGTTTTACTGTTACCTGGACACAAAAACCTGAAAATGAAAAAAAAGCATTTGTTCCTGTGCTTTCCTGCCTGGAATACTTAAGATTATTATTTTTTTTTCTAGTTCCCATTCCAGAGACATTTCTTTCTGCTAAGATTTATTTCCTTTCAGCCCAAGCACATGGTTTCCATAAGGTGCTGTGCTGCAAAGCAGATGCCCATTTTGGCTACTCAAAGCATTTCCCTGCTGGCCTATTGGATGAGGGTCATTCTCCTTCTTTCTCCATTTCTCATGTGCTGTATTCATTGCTGCCAGCTTTAACTAGAACCCATCATGATGAAACTAATTGGTTTTCTAAGTATTTCATGATTTACAGTCCTAAGGGAAAATGAAATTGTTATCTTATCAATAATTTCACTTCTTTATGTCAGCCTGATTTTTTCAAATTTCAGTTGATAGTAATTACTTAATATGATAAGTGATTTGGCATACCCAATTCCAGAAATTGTCATTTTCTATCATTACTTACTTCTAAAGGTGTTAGTTTTGATAAATTCTCTGAGGAGGAGTTAAAAACATTAATCCTGCAGATAATTTGTATTCATTATTCCACTGTTGTTGCAATCGCAATCCCAAACACAAATGCCTGATAAAGCTTATCTGGGTTTTATATTAATGTTCTGTTTATAAAGTGTTAGCAAAAATCTAACATAGATTCAAAAGGTGTTTGATAAATGGTAAGCAGTCGGTCTATGTCATAGGTCAAGAAACATTTATGGCTCTTCTATATGTTTTCTGTTGAAGTTCTTAGAATACACTAAGGTTTGGCAAATGCTGCTCATGTGTGTAAAATACTGCTGATATGTATCAGTCATTAGTTCATTATAAATAACTTCTGAACACAACCTGAGTGTAAACAAAACCCTGTTTTCTCTCTCAAATCAAGTCAGCAGATCAAAACTTTTATCAAACAAAATTTGAGTGGAAATAAAGGGGTAAAAAAATTCCCAGAATGAATAATATTAACAAGGCCAGTGATGTGACAACACTCCGAATTTTATACAAATACCTGTGGCTCAGGAGGGGACTGTGTGAGAGTGGTAAAGGGTGTGTATTTTCAATGTAAATGTCTTTAAACCACATCATGGTCCCTCCCAGGAGACAGCTTGTTGGCCAACACAACAGCCTTGTAGTCCAGAATGCTAGGAATGGCTCTGCAGGGCAAACTATGCATTCTTTATTTTGATGGAGAAATATTACACTTTTTTCATCCTCAGCTAGCAAAAAGGATGATTACTCTTTCAGAGGCATAAGAAATTAATGTACCCATTTGTCAGTTCTTGTTCTAGGTTGTCACTGCAGTATCAGAGTGCTGTCCAGAAATGTTTTAATTTTGCCCTGGGGTTTAAGTGCCTGAATCTTACTCTTGTTATGGGCCTGCCATTTGCCATTCTGCAGGTTGTCTTTTACCTGTAACTTTTTACCTGCAATCTTCCTTCACACACCGCAGGAATTGTGCCTTTTTTTTCTTCCTTGTTCCTCTCATTCTGTTGTGGCTGTGAAGTTATTCTGTGGGCTTGCACCTGCAAAACCCTGCTGTTGGTTCAACTAATTCTCATGGGACACAGTTACCACCAAGGTGGGAATCAGTTTACTTTCTCCTCTTTTCTAATCCTTGTTTTGTAGCCTATTCCAGAGGAAAAGGAGATTGAGTGGATAAAGTAGAAAGTATTAATCATTTAAGTGGCTGATAAATTGTGGTCCAAAAATATAAATTCCCATGCCAGATGGCTCTTGCCCCTGATGAAATCAGGGTTTGGTGAGTACTAATAGCATGATAGACAAGAACAAGCAGTAGGAGTTGAGCAGGACCTAGTGGAGATCAGTACTTATGGAAAACAATACTGTGATCACATGTTGTACAGGAGAGGTCAGTTGTGTGGGAAGCCACTCACTTGGCTGGAGCCAGAATGCAATTTCCCTTTCCTTTCACTCTCTTCCTGTCCGTCCCTCATCCTATCTCATTTTTCTCTATTCTGCAGAGAGAACTATTTCTCCTAAAGGCAATATATGCCATTGTCTGTGGAACCCCTAAAAACAACTCAGGGCATAGTTTATGTCAACATCCTGTGTGTAACATTAAGTAATGTGATAAGCAATTGTCAGTTCTTTTCTTTAGTTTTAGCCTCCCTAAAGAAAAAGCATGTACAATGGAGTCTTTACTTTGAATAAAGAGGTTATAGGTGAACCTTGAGGAAAATAAAGAGAAGGAAGGTGTTTTGCCTTCAAGTAGATGTGTTGCTAGCTATTTCGGATAAGGAAGGCCATAACAGAGAAATGTAATTATATGTGAGTGGGGAGATGAGTACGTTAAACATAGCTCTTTGTTCCTAGAAGAGACCCTTTCATAGCCTGAGACCAGAAAAACATTGTTTTCCATGTCGTAGTCCTTTCAGTCATAGGAAGAAAACTATATCCTCCAGCCCCTGGTGTTAACATTCTTTCACACTGTGTCACAACAGTGAGTGTCGAGTGTTGAAGATGAGGGCCAAAGTCTGCAACTTCATCTCAGATGCTGTGGAAGCCAAAGTAAAGAGCAGAGCTCAGGTCTGACATCCCTATTTGAGTTGCTAGGAGATGCAGTGAAGTTTCTTGTTCTGGTTATATTTTCTTTTGTGCAGTAGACTTTACAGCCAGCTGCAGTACATTGCTGCAGTTCTGTCAAAAGATAATCAAAACACCCTTGTGATTGTCAGCCAGGGTTTTTCACTTTCCCAAGAAACTGGAGAGGATTGGAAGGAACATTCATCATTGGTAGGTGATCCAGGAACTTTGATTAAGCTTCAGCTCCAATCTGGGTGGTTTTAAAGGAGCCTACACCAGTGGCACAGATCTCCATCTCCGCCCATCAGCAATGTCTGTATTGGTTAGAATCAGCAGCACAAGTTGTCAAAAATGCATTAAGCAGTGAGAGTGGGAGTACCACAGTTGGTGCTGATGAGCAGGATGGACTATGTGGCAACCGAGAACTGCTAGTGCTTCTCACCTTTTCACCAGCTCACCTCATCTCTGGAGGAGCTGACAAGGATGTGGAAGTTGCCTTTTAATTGTACATAGATTATTCTTCAGAAAGCACAGAGCATTCTGACCCATTCTTCAACCTCCCCTTCTAAAAGTAAAGATATTTTTGTCTTATAGCCAATATATCAGCTGCTACAGAACCACTTGAGAATGGATATGTCACCTGCTTACTTATAGGAGCCGGTGGTGCTTCTAAGACTGTTCCATCCCTGGGCTGTGCACTGATTATCCCAAGTTTTGAGTGTCAGCCTCAGATGAGGTTACTGGCTTGTCTTAGCTGTGAGATTTCTCAGAAATGCTTATTTGAGACCAAGCATCATTTAGATAAATGCTGTGAATCTAGCACTGGTATCTTCTGAGTGGTTGAACCAGCACTGTGTGAAGAGAAGAAAAAATTCCTTACCTGAATGAGATCACTTGTTTTTGATCAGAAGTGGCATAAGTTTATGAATTTCTTTTCTGAATGTGGTACATCTTGGGTGAGATTCACAAATCTTGAATTATGACTCCTTCAGAGTGTTACGTGCCTTTCCATGACTGAGAGGACTGAATTCTGGGAAAACTTGCTGGTCTTCTGTTTTAAAAAGACTTTCTGCTCATGAACAAACTCAGGATAATATCTTTATGTGTTTCTGCACCGTAAAAATTCCTTATGGTCATAGATTGTTATGTTCTGACACCTAGCCTGTTTTCATACTGACCACCATTAAAAATGGCATAAAGACATCCTCTTGTTCAAATGCACATCTGAAGCATCCCTTGCATGAACCATGATTTCACGGTGAAATTGGTAGTGCTGGGTTAACAGTTGGACTCAATGATCTCAGAAGTCTTTTCCAACATTTAATTCTGTGGTTTTCTAAGTCTTCTATTAACACCTTCTACCATTCCAAACTTTATTATTTACTCCTTCACCATGATCTTGACACAAAAAAACCCACAGTAAAAATAAGTGCATCCTTATCTTTTTAAGTCAAATACTAATAAATACTGTGAGTTTATTGTGTCTTAGGATTTCTTCCAAGAATACATATAATATATGTTTTTAATATGTGTGTACAGTGGCAATTTTTAAGGTGTTCTAATATTAATCTAGCAAGCATATTTAAACAGGACAAGAAGAAGCTTGAGATTATATAAATGTAAATACTATTAAAGCTTATCATAGTTGAAAGGAGAAATCCTCTACTAATGAGAAGAAAAAAAAAAAGCAAGCACTTTTTTGGTTGTTTTTTTTTTAATCAAGGTAATAAAGCCAGAGAGATTTGAGAGGAAAAAAGTCAGAGAAATCACCTGGATCCCCATGCAGTACAGGAGTTACATAAAGGAAAAATCTGTTCCTGTATTACATAAAAAATGAACATGCGTGCATTTGCATACACACAGAAGGAAAGAGGAGGAAGAAATCCTGCTGTACTTCCACTGATGTTCCCACAAGTTCAGGGTGTTATTAGGGAGGACTTTTCCATCTGGTAGCTCTTCAGATGACTCTGGAGGGTGAGACCTTTAAGCTCTTGTTAATGGGCCAACGTGTTATTGACAGCTATGGACAATTCCTGTTTTATCAGTTCACCCAGGACTGTCTGCAACATCAGCAGCTGCTGCTGGCCCCAGACAGGGCAGCAGAGGCCTCAGCAGAGGGTGCAGCCACACAGGCACCTGTCATATCCCTGTGGGGAGGCAACAATTGGTACAGCCTCAGAAGCACAGGGGAGGCTGCAGGCTTGGCTGGGAAAACAAGAAATGCTTTAATTTCCTCTTCATTCCCCATGGGCAAGTTTCCAGAGGAAATCTCTGAGAGTGATTAAAGGCTGCTCTTCTCTCTTGGTGGATGTATTTCTGGGACAGAAATAGAAAAAAACCACAAAACTATCCTGTCCTCTTGCCTAGAGGGAGGGCAGGAATAAAGTAGCCTTTCATGCAGGAGGAGACTCAGTTCACTTAAAAGTGACTTGTTTTTCTTGATAAATTAGAAAGAGACAATGCAGGATATAACAATCGATAGCTGCCTGTTATCAATTGGGGTTTTGCCCCATCCATTAGGCTGTAGTGCCTGCTTTGTCATTTACAAACTGTGCAATTCATTGCAGCAGCTGAACAGGAAGGAAGAAGAGAGAAACCAAAGTGTAGAGGAGGCAAGAGAACATGTTACTGCTAACACAAAGTATGCCACAAGCATACTACAAGCAATCCAAGCTCTCTAACCCTTTCTTCACAGGCCTGCCCAATGTCCTGATGTGCAAGCACTCTTCTAGAGAAAGCAACTGCAATCATTTGTCTTGCCTTAAGGTACAGGAAAGTCTTCTGATCGTCAATCCTTTCTCTGAATAGCTTGTGCCACATACTATCCAAATTTTGGTTCTATAATCATTGCCTTCATTTAGTCACCTCCACTTCCCTTTGCTGGTGTGTGGCATAAGTGGTTGCACTGTTTGCTTTTCTCTCTCTTCTGAAGGTTTTGTAAGAGAAGGAGTAAGGGTGTTTGAAAAGACAGTATCCTTCACTGAAGAGTAATATCTCCCACTGAGGGATCTGTGTCTCCTCATCACAGGCACAAGAGGGTTGGGACCTTCCTAATGTCAATATTAGTTCACTGACTCTCACTGAAGAATCACAGAATCACAAGGTTAGAAGAGACCTTCACCATCATCGAGTCCAACCCATGCCCTAACACCTCAACTAAACCATGGCACCAAGTGCCACATCCAATCTCTTTTTAAACACATCCAGGAACGGTGACTCCACCACCTCCCCAGGCAGACCATTCCAGTACTTTATCACTCTTTCCATAAAAAACTTTTTCCTAATATCCAACCTATATTTCCCTTGGTACAGCTTAAGACTGTCCTCTCAGTCAATTGCTGCCCGGAGAAGGAGACCAATCCCCACCTTTCAGGGAGTTGTAGAGAGTGATAAGGTCACCCCTGAGTCTCCTTTTCTCCAGGCTAAACAACCCCAGCTCCCTCAGTCGTTCCTCACAGGGTTTGTGTTCCAAGCCCCTCTCCAGCCTCGTTGCCTTCTCTGGATGTGCTATTCATCAAGAATAACTGAGTGGAGTTTGTTTAGAAATTCTCCACACAGTGGTTTAAATTTAAGTGTACAAAAGAAATGCCAGCACAGTGTAGTCTTGAGGGTCCATTACCAACATTTGCAACATTACTTAAATTAACAGTAGATGGTTTAAAACAAGGTTGCTTTCTGTTTCAGATTCTCTGTGTTGTTTGATAGAGAAAGAGCTTGCACAGCCCAGAGCTGTCAGGCATTTGGAGGAAATGCTAAGTGACTTTCAGAATGGCAAATGCAAACTTCACAATGTTTACCATTAGTGTCAGATTGCAGACTATTGCATTAGTTTCCTCTCAACTGAAAAGTTAATTTAAGAGCAAAAATGGATCGATAAAAAACAATGTCAGATACTAAATCAATACTGGGAATGTTGGAACAGTCTGGAAATCGAGGCTGGCCTCAACAGTGCAAGCAAAATATTTGAGAATTGTTTCTCATTATAACTTACCTGCTTAGAGCTGTATTCCGAACTCTCTTCTCATTATAAAAGCTGGATAAACAGTAAGACCTGTCCAGGGAATTTCCTTCAAATGATGCTTGTTACATCGTTAGTTTGAACTGTGGGAATTGCCAAGGTCAGAACTGGATCTTGGTGGGTAAGTGAAGATTGAGCTTTATGTAAAAGAGTCTTATTGGCTTTTTTTAAGCCTATGAACTGGGAAATGTCTTCTCTCTCCTCTCTTACTCCCTTCCCTTCGTTATACTATCATCAATAGATTAAATAAGTGCAAAATTGTCCTTTCTTTCTGTTCTCCTATTTTCTGTAAATTTTCTAATCTCTTCTTTCCTTTGCTTTATTATCCACATAAGCCAGTAATGTTAGTGACTTGCACATAGAATATTTAAATGAGCTTTAGCTAGTTACTGAGAATTGTTATCCATACACCTCAAAATGCAATTCATAATTGCATTTTACAGTTAGCAAAGGGAACCTGAGATATTTTTTCTCTCCTGAAGTAATGTTCTATGCCTCTTTGATCCTTATTTATTGTAAACTTCTTCTATAAAAATACCATGGAAATTTTTTTTCAGACTTAAATAATCCTTTTCCTAAGGAGAGAAATCATGTGCATAGTATATGGCTTCATATAGGTCAGGCCTTGTTTAAATATGCGCATTAAAAAATACTCATGTTGGAGGATGCTAAAATTAAGGAGGTTTACCTTGGATATTCAGGGGAAAGCTACTGCACCTCTCCAGTGTATTTCAGTGTCAAAGGGAGGAACACAAGTCCTGTCTCCTATTTTCCCTTTCTATTTGATATATTACAGTATATGTATAAAATGCAGGCAGCATGATTTCTCTGTAGGAATCCTCCAAGTAAATATGGAAACAACTAACTGTGTGTTAAACCATTTTGCCTGACAGTAGCCTATCAAGGTGAGAGTGGGCAATGCTTTTGTGTTGCTTTCAGACCCAAATATGAGCTTATTGCACTTCAGTGTTGTGTTACAGAGCACTCTCTTTGCTGGGAGAGAAGGGCTTTTATTTCTTGAGCCTGACTGCTTCTCTTAAGTAGAGAAAAAATGTTTACAGAGGATTTCCCCTGAACAAGAGGGCCTGTATCTGCCTGTCTTCTCAGTTGGAAAATTAGTTTCACAAGACAAATAACTGAGCTGTAGGCTAGCTGGGAGAGCAAGCAGATGTGCTTCCTGCAGTTGGAAGTGTTTTTGTCTTTTCCTATTTTTCACTCTGTCACCTGTCTCCATTTTACTGTGATGCAGATACCCTTCCTCCCCTGTGCAAAAATGATCTCATACTGCTCCAAAGCCGTATGGTTTGCCTTCCCTTTTTTTGATGTTTGATAAAAATCTCTAAGTCTGGAATACTTCAGAGACATCCAAATAATTGCAGTTAGACTATAGTTTGAAGCTCAGTGAAATTTCTGGGGTGAGCATAAAGTAAAAAAAGTTTTTGGTGCTCAAACATTGCTAAGATATATCACATGTGTGCCTCACTGTAGACAAAGTATTGTAATGCTTAGGCAGGTTTTCATTGTAGGCAAAACACTGTAACACTTCATTGTAGGCAAAACACTGTAACTAAGACATGTTTCATTTCAAAATGTCATAATAGAGATTTTTAGATAATAGATCATTCTAATTCCTTTTGGAATTGTATTTCTTTCTGTTACCCAGCATCACGTTTTGTCTCCACACTTGAAAACAGCTCCCTGAAGGGAAATAGTCATGTTATTAACCACATTAACGGCATATTACAGGTAAAAATCTGTATATACAAATCCCAAGAGACACTTGGATGTACAAATACACATTTTATTGCAGTAAAAGGCATGAATAATACTGTAAACATTAGAGGGTCTGAAAGCTTGACCTTGTCGCTCTGCCTGAAACCAGAGGAAGGCAGAACATTTCAAGTGGAAATGATTAAGAACCTGGGAGATGTTATGATGAGAACAAGAAGATGTATTTCAGTAACAAGGTAGGATTGTTTTGCTGTGAAATTGACTATTTGTAAACAAAGTATGAGAAAAAATTCAAAAAGGGATTTTAGTCTATTCTTGGGGATAAATTTCAGTTATATCATTAGTTAGCTGCATCTTTGTGCACAAACATTTTACTGATTTTTTTAACGTTTTACTTTGCTATCAGACTTAAAGGAGAAAGCAAGATGATTGCTGACCAGAATTTTTCTAATCATGAGTTTAATAACAAACTCAGTGTTACTTTCTCAACACTTTTGTAGTTAATACAATGCATCAGGTTGCCCTCTCCAGTATTTTCATTTGTATTGAGTTCCTTCTTTTTTTGTTCTATTAAATGATCTCAAAAAAGCCTCAATCTTGCTTATGTAACACCTGTAACTGCAAGACTGGAAGATGACAACAAATGAATCTGAATGTCTCCCTTAGTGCCACATCCAATGTATATGTTCGAAGACTGATGTTTGCCCTGGGCCTTTTTCTATTAACTATTCTCTGCATAGTTAACAGTTTTCATTTTTTTCCTCTCTGTGCACCATTAACTGTTATGATTTAGTCAACTGTGGAAATTGGGCAGTGCAGTTTTTGTGAATTATTCAATGTGTACATAAAATTTTCCTGCAGAGAGTGACTGCTATTTTTTTCACAGGTACAATGGGAATGCATTAACCCCAAGTACAAAGCAAAGAAGAAGAACTACAAGAACTCAGGCATTGTCATCCTTAACCAGTGCAAGGTAAATATATGTTTTGTTCTTTGGCTGTTTCATTACTAAGCTCTTAGCGATATATTTTAATGGTACTTGGAACAAAGTGGAACTACCTGTAGAATAGCAATGGAAACTATCCCCTACAAAAAGTAAAGGCAAGGACTTGAATCTCAAAAGTAATTTGACTGTCCTCAACGCTCATTTCATTTCTCTTGCCCTATCCCTGCTCTTGTACAATGGAAAAGACAGTACTAAATTCTAACACCTAAAGACTCGCCAACTTTGTGTGTATTCCTTTTAAAACCTCCATTATTTCTACAAAATCACTCTTGTTCCTCCTAAACCAACAGCAGAATTTCCTCTGACTTCCCACTGAGAAGTCGGTTCTACTTTTTATGTGATTTTTCCTTTCTGTAGGTTTAGAATTTTGATTTTTTTTGTTTCTTTCTCAAACTGTATTTAATGATTCTTTCTTTACCTTATTCTCAGTTAGTCCCTCTCCTCCTTCCAGTTTATTTTTTTCAGGCAGTTCTCATATGTTTTGTTAGTACACAGCTAAGTTGAATGTCTTGCTTTCTTGTCTGCAGATACACAAGATGCATTCTTTCTTAGATTATATCATGGGAGGCTGCCAAATACAGTTTACAGTAAGTGTCTTACTTCTCTAACTTGGTTTGAAGAAAGGGAATCTCATTAGATACCAATTCATTACTTTCAGAGAAATGATTCTTATATGCCATTCCTTGGTAAATTATTAAGTTCTTCTTGCAAAATGTATTAAGGGTTGGTCTTCCTTTCCAGAATGAGTTCTCCATCTGTTTCCCCTGAAATGGTGCCATACTGAAAGCCACACACAGGGAGATCCAGCCAGGGACTTTTCTCTGTCAGCCTGGGGTAAATGCTGGTGTTTCATATCTCAGCCACAGCTACCAAGTAAGATGGCACTACAGGGGGACACAGTTCTTAAGAGTGTACTCAGAAGCTATTCAGTTCAAGGAACAGGGTGTAAAATGATTTGCAGGGCTCTTCATAAACAGAAATACAGTTTTTTGTATTTCCAGTTAATAAATTTAGAAACAATTAATGATGTGTGGGTTTGATTTTTTTATGTATCATGTACCTAAAAATTAATATACTTAATATAATATTATATGATATATCAGTTTTTCCCATAGCATAGGAATACGGATTGTGGCTCAATTCCAATCTGGTTTATGTGAATTATAATTTATGCCAACTAAAGGGGTAAAATCTAATGCACAAAGGTAATATTCTTCTCCTGGAGATCTTTTCTTTTCCTGTAGCATCCCACCCTATTTCTACTCCCACATATAAAGTATCAGAAACTGGATATTACTGACATGTTCCATTTCACATTTTCCAGACAGGCCTTAATTTTCCAGAAAGATTTGACAAAAAAAGAAAGTTGTTTTTTTTATTGTACCAGAAAGTTCCAGCAGCAGCTATAGACAGCAGTGGATTGTCTTCTTGTGTATAGATCAGCTTTTTGAAGTGTTAAACTTGGACATTGCCCGTACTTATTGGATAACAACCAAAACTGAGGACTCTGTTTTGTTTTTGAAGGAAATACTTTCTGCAGTGGACAAAGATCTTTGTAATTGTCTTCTCTCATATAAAGCATACTGTGTAACTACCTGTCTGCCTTATCTGGCTACTTCTTTTATCCCCATGTACCAGCAATGCACATTTCTTCTTCAAGTCTGAAACTTGGCAGTCACTGGAAACCCCTTTAATTTATCCTTTCTGACATTTCCTCTCTAAAATATGACTGGAAGGACTCAACTATCAGATTTATTCAAGATCATTATCAGAAAGACATGAATACATTCACGTTATATTTGAAAGCCTTTTCTAATTAGGGCATGTGGTTAGGCACATGCAAAGACCAGTTAAGATGCATTTCCCACAACTCCAACTCAAGAACAGGAGCACTGCCACCATTAGAAAGTAGTTAGGGATTTGCATATTAAGTTACAGCATTTCAAACTGTTTTCCAGTGGAAGAGCAAGTTCTCGGTGCAAGGTGCTTGCCTTTTATTTACTGGTCACAGGTTTCCTATTAGAAGGCTGCAGAACACAAGTTTAAAAGTGGTAGGGCAAATGGGTTAAAGTGCATAGTGGCTTCTACTATATTTTATTGTATTTCATTTTACTGAAATGAAACAATACAATCGGTAATAGAAAGTTTAAGTAAGCTCATCTTTAAGGATGGGAAGTGAGAACATAAAAGAAATAGAAGATTCATTATACTGTCAACCACAGAAATCCCTGAATTACTGTTGTCCTTAATGGTAAATCCATAGTATAGTGTAAGCTCATCACAATCAAATTGTGACCTGCACAGACTCAGGGTAAGCCCTTGTGACATCTCTGTGCCTGTAGCTGTCTGCATGCATAACATAGTGGTTCTACATAAACATAGTCACAAACTGGCTTTCCACATATTTTCCTTTACTTTTCTTCCAGCAGTCCTGGTTGCGGGATGTATTGGTGTTTTCCAAAATGAACTCTCCAGTGGTCACTGAAACAAAAGGGTGCAGCATACTGGGGAGATATTCCATTCTCCCTTGTTTTCTGCATGCCTCACATAATCTTCTTTTCACATAGTTCTAATCTGATTAATTCAGACCACTGAAACAGAGGAAGCCTTTCATTAGACTTACCGAGATTTCTATTATTTTAACTGTAGTGGATTCAGGATTATTTGAAACTCTCCTGATATGTGTATTGTTGTCATTTTCCTAATATTAGTGACATTTCTGTTGAGCTCATGCTGTGTACAGGCAGTATGATACAACTATGATTTGAAAAAGCACTTGCTGAGGGAGGGAAACTAGGATGCTACACACATATTTGTTAACAAAAATCTGTAGTATGATGTGCCTGCTAATTTAAGGCACTAATGATAGCCTTGGTAACCTCATGCTGTGTGTTTTTGGGATACTTTGTACCTTGATTGTAGAAACATGGTTTGTAGTTAGAAAGAATGTCTCTGAAAAATGAAAGTAAACTTTTCCTTCACTTTAAAACCAGCTATTAAGAAGCTTTCATCTATAGAGATCAATAGTGCTGATTCCAGCCCTCTATTTTTATGTCCAGCTTATTGCCAAACACTGTATCTCTTATCAGACAGTGTACCCTGCTGCAGAAGTGTTCAGAGGTTGGCAGTGCAAATGGGTCTGTAGTCAAAAGACATTTTCATCACTTTAGTAAATACAGCAGAAAGGATGTGTAACATGCATAAAAGGAATGGTAATAGAAAGATACATTGGGCAGATGCTCTCTCAGGCAGGTCATGGTATTGGGCAGCCTGATTTGTTGCTGACAGATCTAGCAGGAGGTCCCAGCTATGTAGGATGTTTTGAGTGTAGTGAAAATCACCTTTTTACAAGTCTGAGGGGGGGGGGGGAAAGAAGCTGGTACTGTGTGTATTTATTGCTCTGTTATGGTTTTATTTAGCTGAGGGAAGATGACTGCTTCACTGGAACTGATACATTTAAAGATACACTGATAAAAATCAAATGTATGCACTATAAGAAAAATTTCAACTTTACTGCCCAGAAGATAAGCTCAGTTGTGATATTAACATAACTTCTGTCATATATTAACTTACTTTTACAAATCCTTATCCAATGTATTTGCACAAGACCTTGGTCCTGTTGGGTAGTGCTAAAGGAGCAGAGCTCTGCATTGTTATTTTGGAATTGTGGCAATTTACAGCGGTCATCTTTCTTGTAAGTCCTCCCTGTGGGAGTCAGACAGAGATTTGGATCAAGTTCAAGAACACTGCATCCAAGTACAAATATTCATAAATTCTTCATCATGGGAAATTAGGATATTTTTTTTACTTATCAGCAGACCTCTACTGCAAGGACCATTTCCAAAAGGAAGCCTATTCCAGGGAGGTTTTTTTGCTTTCCCAAACACTAGCCACAGCTTTTTTCCTTATGAAACCCACTCCTTATTCCTACTCCATATTCTTGATTTCAATTCCAAAGCACTTAGTCATAAAGGAATACTTGTCTAGTTCTGTTTTATGTGTTACTAAAGTCTTGTTAATGTGTTTTAGTGCTTTGAGATTATCAGTAAAAACACCTACTTTTAACAATTTTACAGGAATCACCTTTGTTTCCCTATCATACAGTGGCATTTTTGTGCTTCCTATAATCAAGGTTGAATTAGTATCAGAGAAAATATACTTATTTTAAAAAAATATGCATACCTTGAATAAGATTTTTTACAAATAATTTTCCCAAAACTAACTAGTCCAAACACACATCCATGGACCTATCTTGGGTTTCACAAACCACTAGTGTTGCTTTCTTCCTAAGTTAAATATGTGTAGTGTTCCTCAGTCATGTGCCCTTACAAGTGAAGTCATGAGAGGTTCTCCTTTGATTTATTTAAGTTAAATCCAGATACCATTTTTGAAAAAAGATCTGTGTGGAAAACAAACTCAGTGCTTTGGTCCCTGAACAGTGAGTAGGAAGCAGAGGTGAAAGAGTATTCTTATTTGCAAGCCAAAAAGCTCATCTCTCTCCTGACTGGATGTGGTGAGGTTCCAGGGGTTCATAGATGATCAAAGCAAAGAAGGGATTTCCAAACCTACTAGAGGCTAGTTTCTTCAGCTAAAAGATAGAGGTGGAAAATCACAACCAGTAGAGGAAAGCAATGTTGCGTTTGCCTAGTATGATATTTCTTTTACTTTTTAGCAACAAAAATAAGTTTCAGAAGGGCTGTGTAATTTTTTTAAGGAAGCATGAAAATGTCATGTTTCATTTTCATTTTGAAGCTGCATAAAGCAGAGTTCCCTGTGCCAAGCAGAGGCTGCAGCTGGGGAAGCTGAACATTTGCAAAAGCAAGCTGTGTCTTCAGAGTTCTTTTTGCAGCCTTTAGCAAAACTCTTTCTTACCTTTCAGCTACACTGTTAAACCAAAATCTGAACTTGCTGCATTTGTCTATTGAAAATTGAGGTGTAATGGGATTTTTAGAGGAATAGGTTATTGGACACAAGGCCATTTTATAAATGGCTTTGTTCCCTCTGTAAGACCCTTGGGATTCTTGTTGATCCTTTTAGGAATTCCTATAAAGCAGCATCACAAATTCAGCGGAGGACTTTCTGATCTGTAACAAAGGAAGGTGCATGCCAGAGCCTATATTCAGTGAGAAATTTAAAGAGCATTTTAAAAGAGAGAAATTAATTTTAAGATTATTCATTAATACTTGCTTTTGCATTGACTGCTTCCCACAGTCTTCTCTAAGGTTTTTCAAAAACAACAACAAAAAATCTTTGCTGGATTCAAGCTTTATTTTTACCCTGCGTCTCATGTTTAAGCTTGCTATCAACTGTGAAATTGGGAGGGTTAATTATTTAATGCTTAGACGTTTTGAAGAGAAAAAAATACCAGACAAGCAGTATCTACTACTACAGCCAGAGCAAGGACTAAAATAGCTAAGAAATGTCCCTAATTGGAGTTCTGATTTGCAGTTTTAGTAGGATTTGCAACTCGCTATGGACATTTTTGCTGCAAAGCTTTTATGTCCTGAACGTCACCTGGGCTGAAATAATTTAATTAAATATGAGATCCTAGAGATAGTTAATTTGATTCATTTGTATTAGAATATAATTTCCTCCATAGAATAGCAATTCAGGTAATTTTTTACCTAATTATGCCATTTTAGTTTTATTATTTTATAAACTGTCATTTGCTTCTACCTATATTCACCAGTACAATCCTAATTCCAGTTTGAGCAAGTACACTGTAAAGTGACCTTTTCTGTGAGACTGCTGTCTCTTTGCTGCAGCAGATCATTTCTGGTAAAGATATATAGTTGATGTAGGTGTATTTGTGCTCAGAAGAGCTTTGCAACACACTGACTTTTCTTCTTTTCCAGGTAGCTATAGATTTCACTGCATCGAACGGCGATCCTAGGAACAGCTGCTCGCTGCACTACATCCACCCCTATCAGCCCAATGAGTACCTGAAAGCTTTGGTAGCTGTTGGGGAGATTTGCCAAGACTATGACAGGTAAATAGCCACGTTTGATTACCGAGTTGTCTTTAGAAAGGGTTTTCACAGTGTGAAATTAATGACTGCCTGTGGCTGGCTGCAGAGGCTCCATGTTTAGGCACTTACGAGGAACAACTGTATGTCAGAAAGATTAGTCTGCCTTAACCTGCTCTTGAGAGTGACACTGATTAGTTTAGATTAGTTTCATGATAAAGAAAGTCACAGTTCTTGGCTGTTTGGTTGATTTGTGGTTTAAGTTTCAGGCTTGTATTCGCATGTTAAAATTACGTTAGAGTGGATTTTTCATGTGTTTAACAACTTGGGGACAGTTTTGCAGATTCTGCAGCATCCTTTCTGATACACTTGGGAGTCTGTGTCCTATTCTACTGAAGAGTGTTCCTGAGACATTGTCTTTGAAACTGAATTTGGAGTTGTCTAAACTGCTTATTGATGATGTCTATTTTTAGAAGTAAACCCATGGTCTTTTTCAGTGTTCCCCTGGCCTGTTGAATATTGCACTCCCTTCTAAAATAAATGTTGAAAGGTAGAATGTGTACACAACATGCATTTAAATAAATAAACAAATGCAATTAATTGGACCAAATATTCTTTGATTACATTATGTACTTCTGTTGCTTTCAAATAGGCTGCCTGCTTCTATCAAATTAATTGCCCATTATTAATTTAATTACCAAGAGAATTTCCTTTAAATGTTCTTTCTCTGGTGGTGAGACACAGTATCCTTACACAGCTGTTGTTTCTAATATTTGCACATGTGATAGATATTGACCTACCACTTTGCCATATGTAAATACCAGATCTCAAGAAAACAATGGTATTTCCAGTCAAATGATACTTTCTGTATAAATTGTGGATGACTTCAGACTACGATTTGCATGTTACATGTAGTATATTCCAACTAGCCTGCTCAGAGGCACTTCCATTTGCATGGTAATGAAATGGCTTCTCAACAACAAAAATACTGTTCTGAGTACTGTAAGAATTTGATAGTCAGATTTAGTCAATGAGTCTGAGAAAATTAATATCTTATTGTAAGTGAACTGAGAATTCCCCAGTGATTATGCAGTAATTCAATAATTGCTAGCAATACTTCAGATTATCAATAAACTTAAAAAAATAGGGAAAAGAGTAAAAAGGGCTGGTTTATGCATACAGAATTTTTGATTTTATCACTTAAGTTGTATTTTTTTAGAAAATTAAATAGTTAAGTGGCACAGTCCCTTTTATATGGAAATATTAACTCCAAATCAGGATTTTTCTCTCAGTAAGTATATTTCAATCAGTACCAAAAAAAATTACCAGTTATTTTTTAAATGAAATCATCAGCATCATTCTGTTCTATTGTGCTGCAGAAAATGCCTATTGATGCTAATCAGCACAACTGAAGGTCTATGAGCTATGAACTAGGGCTGAACAAAAGCCAGTTGTTTTCCCATGAAGATGTCACTTTTTGGGCATGTGTTTGACCTGGACATTGTTGTGACACTATGAATATATTCACAAGGACTAGTTGATTCAACATGGTCAGTGCTTTCTGATCAAAATGTCAAGTGAGGACCTTTTCTTTATACTTGCATATTTTGAATCCAATAAATTGGAAAAGAGAATTTAAAATTTTTCAAGAGAATTAAATAAATTAGGAGTAGCAAACTTCACACAAAATGATCTACAGGTTCTGTACAGACCTTTTTTGTATTGAGTTGCAGCCTTTGTATGTTTGAGTAAATATAACCTACAAAGCAAATCTTCTGCATATACACTTTAAAAAAAATAGAAATTCAGTAAAAATCCAAAAATGGCACAGATCCATAACTACTCCAGTGAGTCCACTTGTGCTTCAGATAATGGAGAAGGACATCTGTTTCCAGATTAAGATAAGCCAGAGGTAAAAAGAAACAGATTTGCTGAACCTAAGGGCTGTTTAGAGCCAGAGTGTCATCAAATGCTTGAGGGCATGTGTTTACTAAGATTAGAATATGATGTTCGGTCACACAATGGCAGTGCTCTTACCTGAAATTTTATATTTTGTATCCATCAATTATCTCAAATAGGCAGAATTGGATAATTTCAATCTAAACCAATAAAAATAGAGTGGTTTTAGCTTGGTCTCAGGATTAATGTATTTGCATCAAATGAAAGAATAAATGAGTAAAGTAAAATCTATTGTTTGCAATACTTTTTGCATTCCAAGAGCAGAGATGTAGAATTCTAAGTACTTTTGCTACTTATATAAGCAGACTGCTTTTTTAAATTGTAAAAAAAATCTGTGTGGTTATTAATTAAAATACTTCTTTCATTAGAAACATTCAAATTTATTTGTATTTTGGATGTATTATTTGTATTATGTATTGGATTGGCAAGTAATACATAGAGAGACTACACTCAAAATGCAAAATTTTCTTCTATAAACTCTAGCTAGTTTGCTCGATCAAGCCAAATCTTCTCATAATCTAGGTTTCTATACATATCAGCCTAACATAATGCATCTGTAAGCAATTAATGCTCCAAATTAAGTATTGTTTCACATCCGTAGGTGCAGTGGAATAAATCCTGCTCATCCAAAAGCACTTTTATCCATATGGTTCAGTTAAATGAGTAGCACTGTTTTGGACAGTTAAGCGTGAAAGAACAAGATTTGTTCTTTTATCAGCAATATTCAGAGAATGAGAGAGACACTGATTATTATCCTGATTATGGAATTGCTGCAGTCCTGTAGGAATAGGCCAATCTGATAATGATAAGGGAAATGGAAGAGCT
Organism: Cettia cetti; assembly: GCA_013401135.1. Classification (NCBI taxonomy): domain Eukaryota; kingdom Metazoa; phylum Chordata; class Aves; order Passeriformes; family Sylviidae; genus Cettia; species Cettia cetti. The sequence continues at coordinate 78,122 of VZUI01000117.1, read as the reverse complement.
ATTCACCTGCACAAAATACTTAATACTTTATGGTGGAATTATTTCAGGCTATAACAATGTTTTTCAAAAGAGAGAAGATAGAGTATGTAGGTGATATAACCAGTGGCTAAGCAACAGCAGCAGTGGATCATAAAAGAAGGAGAAACATTCATTAGTTTTAAGGAATTATGTTCTAAAATGTAGTTAGAAATACTGGAAAGGGGGAAAATACATTAAAACTTAAAAATAAGCAAACAGCTTCATGGGGAAAAAATTATTTTAAGGTAAATGACTCATGACTCTTTAAAAACAATGTCATGAAGTAATAAGTGAGAAATACATATTTCTCTTTAAATATTTTCAGAAGCTTTCTTTTATATTAAAAGTAACATCACTGGTATAATTTTACCTTGAAATTGTGTGAGTCTATTCCCCCTTTTTAGCATAAACAGGTGAAAATGATGAAAAATCATTGGGCACCGAAGTGCTTAATATTAAAAGATTTGCTTCTGTATCATTTCATGTTTATTTTTTTACCCTGGTAATTTCTGTATTCAGTTCTCTGTATCAGATGACCTGCAATACCAGCCTAGCCAGGATCCTGAAAAATCAGTTCATCACTACTATATATGCGTATATTTCCTCTACATATTTTGCACAAGGAATTACCAAGTTTACTTAAGGCAGATGGAGTTAAACCCAACTCTCTGTGCTGGCCTAGGGCTTCTAACTTTCAACAACTCTGGTTGAACAGTGGTTTTGGCCATCCATTTATTTTGACACCTGTTGGAGACCCCCTCAAGAGAATGGTAGGTTGAAGGTATCTTTGCTGGTTGAATACCCAGGTATGAGGAAAGGCAAACTCATTCAACAGTTGTAATAAAGGATATGTGGCAAAAATCATATAAAAGCTGTGAAGATCTCTTAAGTTATATAATGATTTTGTGTTGCCCTGTTTTTCAGCCTTCTAAATTGGAGTCAGAATTTCTCATGCATTTTCATGTAAACAAAGCAATGTTTTCTGTAACTATCTGTATTGTTTACATTCTTCTCTGTAGGAGAAACAATTGATTGACACTTTCTCAGACCAGTGAAATTTAAAAAGTTGAACCTCAGTCTTCCAATGTGGTCTCATTTCTAAAAATCTATATAAATTGAAAGTGAAAATTAAACTCCCTCTTTTTCCCCACCTCGACTCAGCTGTGGTGTCTGCCTCTCTCTCGTGACAGTAGTGCATCAATTTTGAATGTGTCTTGTTCTGCATGGCAACTCTTCCCCACAGCTTTTCAATTTGTATCAATAAAACTGCACCCTGCTTGGCATGCAGCAACACCATTTGGGAAGCCAGAGGAGCCTATGGCTAAACTGGGCAATCAGGGAACATTGGCTTTACCTTTTTGTCCCAGCATAATGTCTGGCCATGTCCTGACTGCAAGTCAGGACCTGAACTATCTGTATAGTTTGTATATAAAACTAGAGTTTTACTCGTGTGTGTATTAATATATAGGTATGCATATACCATAGAGGTATTAAATGTACTTAGGTTTGTACAATATTTAGTGTTTAATACAGAGCCATTCAGTTAAAAAATTGATTTCTCTTTTGTGCTGTTTACATCTTTCCTCTGTGCAGAGCACAGCCATAAGTCACAATAACAAAAGTGTACACAGTTTATTAAAATGGCTGGTGCTTTGATCTTAACGATTTGTTTTACTGGTGCTGGAATACAAGCAAGTAGCCATGAGTGTAGCTCATCTTTCATTTTGCAGTGATTGCTGTTTCTATCAAAGGAAAAATGGGCTGGAAAGGGACTGTAAATAGCTTGTTTGTTAGGATAAATGTTTTGCTTGTACACAATGCTAAAGGCTGAAATACTTCCTAAATGGATCTTATATTATTGCAGGTTTTAATGATGTTACTGTGGGTGAAGCCCATGGCAGGTCTTGCAAATCTGCTCCTCACTTTGAAATCTGGTTTCTGCAGTTAGTAGTTTTTCTTTTGCTTGTGCTTATTAAGAATCTCATTAAATTACATTAAATATTTATCTTTGCATTAAAACTTCTGTTCTGAATCAGCAAGATGCTAGAGCTTATTATCTAATCCTATTGAATTCAGTCTGACTCAAGCAAATCCTGAGGTATTATGCAAAGTATAGATGGCAGTAAAATGGAATTGAGATTTTTACTGCATTTGAACTTTGTTATTGTTTTCCTCACACACACATGTCCAGTGCTTCCCATTTATCTGGTTGATTTTTTTAATTTTTTTTCTATACCTAGTTTTATGTTTGTGCATACACTCAGAGTTCTTCTTGGGTTAATAAAAAGCATTCACAAACAAGTAGGAGAATCAGTTTTGTGTGATCAAATCAATACTCATTCATTGAAAAAAGCAAGGTTAGATGTACTTTATCAAATGCTTCTTCTGCATTATCAAATGCAAAAGCATTTACTGCATTGGATATTTCTGGAACTTCCCATTCTTGATGAGCCATCCCCATTCTTATCTAGGCACTCAATGCATGATTCCATATATTTGACCACATAATTTTGTAAAATCCTGTTGAATTGATCTTCATTTTATTCAAAATCTATTTCATAATAATCTTAGTTCTTAATTATTTTAAATATCTCTGTTTATTTATTCACTCTTAAAGATACTGCAGATTTTTCTTCAGTTTCAAGATCCCTTGAAACACATGGAAGATAAACTCTGTTTCCTGACACTAATGTTTTCTTTTCATTTAGGCAAATAGTCTCCCTAACTCTAAATCCTCAAGTAACTCCTTGAAAGTGCCATTCACACTGAGATCATATGTTAACAAATAAGCTGCTTGTGTAAAACACTTGACTAGCAACCTCCCCAAAGGCCACTAATGAGCAAAGAGTACATTATTCCTGCAAAGGACAGAAATTATTTAAGTGTAGAGCTCTACAAAATAATTAAAAATGAAAATTTAGAAACCAGGCCACATTCCATAAAAGACATGAAAGTCCTGAAGTCAGTCTGAGTTGCATCATTACCTTCTGCAAACAATGAATTGCAACAGTTGCTGAGTCAATGCAAAAATTTCTCTTTATGGTTTCTTTCTCCTATTTTAGACCTGAGCAAGTCTGTTCATATGACTGAAAAATGTACATAAGCCCTTCCTTCCCTGTAAACTTCAAAATATAGAAGGGGAAAAAAATGAAAGGGGAAAATAAAAGGACCACGGTTCCCAGCTTAGTGTGTTGCTTTTGGTGTAGATCTAAGAAGTGAAAAAAATATAAGCCTGAGGAGTTCCAACTGTCCCAGAAATACTTTTCCTGAGATACCAGTAGAGGGCAGTTAGGGAGGAGAAAGAGAACAAGGGATGTGTAATTCAGTACATGTAATAGAAGTCGTACATAAGTCAGTGCAATTAGTCCCAAATACAAATATCAGTCCATGCTTAAATACTGTGGTTTCAATTAAGGCTGTAAGTGGAGAGAGATCCCAGAGTTTACACCTTGTTTTAGTGATCAGAACCTTATCCCCAGTAATCACTTAAGAGGTCAATTCATCCTGAAGCTCTGTCTGGGTTTGTGGATGAAAACTCAGAAAGTTACCTCAACTGGAAGGATCTGTCTTAAATACATTGAGGTAATTTTGCCAGACACAAAGAGAAAAACAGAAACTTGATTTGATTGTGATAATAATATAATAATATAATAATAGTTCATTAAAACTGAGGCAAAAGAATGATGCCTAGAATTGCTGGCATTATATGTGACATTAAATATTTCATGAACTCTCTACATAGAACTGTAGATGTTAAAATTTTATCTACTCATGCAGATCAATAAATAAAAATATGCTTAATTATTAAGCATCTCTCTTTATCACTTTAATTACAGAAACAACCTTTCTGGAGGCTGTTTAGCAAAAAACCTGATTAGCATAACTAAACAAGTTTAAAAAGCTTCAGGGAAAAGACATGAATCTTTTTATTTAGGGCTTTAATAGGGCAAATTTGCATAGATATACAAAAAAAAAAAAAAAAAGAAAAATAGAGAAACAGTAACCTATACAGAAAAACTTGTGGCTTATGTTTGTCAACAAGCTCAGATGTGGGTAAACATATTCTGAAGTGTTTGGATAACCCAGGTCTAGATTCACTGCCAAAAAGGAATCACTAATTGTTTCCATTTTCAAACTGGAGTGAACCCTTCATTTGTAGACTGCTGCCACGTAAAGGTTTCCACAATCACCAAGGGGTTTCCACAATCACCACTTTTTATCCCAAGAATCCATACAGGAGAATTAGTCTGATACACCAAGTGTATTGGGACGATGACTTCATAATGGTTTCTTTTGCAAATGTACATACATACAGACGTGTGTGTGTGTGTGTGTGTGTGTGCATGTATTTAAACGCACACACACACATTTATACACCTCTGTGCAGGCCCTTTACCTGGGCAGATCCTGTCTATTCTTACAGCTCTGCTTTTTCCATTGCCAGGTTTTCTTCTTTGTGTCTTCTTTGTGCCTTTTCTTCCAGGAGCTCAGTTCCTATGCCCGTGCACCAGTCATGAGCAGTCCCTTTGAAGTTTCTTTTGTTAAGAAACTGCCTAGCTGCAGTTTCCTCCAAATGCTTTTCAGACCTCTGCTGCATTCTGTCAGCTGGTAGAAACCTCAAAATCTGAACCTTCTACATGGCTTTTCTGTGTGGTCTTTACTATTTCTCAACTCAGCTTGAAATTTTCTCTGAAGAGCATTGGTCAGTGCAGTACCTGACACTTACCTATAACAGTGCAAACTGGTACTGTCAAAAGTCCTTTCTGCAGAAAACTATGTGAAGCAAAGCCCTGCAAAAATTGCATTCCACCTACTGCTTTAGAAACTAGACATCTGTGCAAATAATAAGTAAATATGCATAAGTAAAAGAGCAATTTCTGTTGTCATTTTCACCAATGCCATTTGATATGGATCTAGTACACATCAGCCAATGAAATCATTTCCACAATTTCAGAAGTGTGACTTTCCTCCTTGCATTGTTAAGGATAGTTTACTCATCCACTCCATTATATTAGGGTATAGCTGAGAGGCAAATTATTCATATTTGGAAACCCATCTGTGGGGTAAATGAACACCATGCCTTAGTTGACATTAACCAGTTTATGTGTCCAATTGCTCTCAGTTAAAGTTAGGCAATTCTTGTGAATTAAGCTGCATTTACTATCTTAGTATCACCTCCAAATTATTGTGAAATTGACCTTGGTCAGAGATTCCAAATTATCAGATGAACAGAAGATAGTAGCCCATTTCCTCCTGCATATGCAGTGATGCCTAGCTGAGTGTGTAGTTATCAGTACACTTCAATTATGGTATTGCTCTAGCTCACTTTGTAAGCGTTCTTCATTTTGACTTAATGTCATTCCAAATTTGGTAAAATTACATCCCCAACTCACTTGATCACATGAAGCCACTGTGTCATCTCTATAAAGGTTTTATCCTGCTCATCCTAGAAAGTTCTTTTGTATCTTGAGAGCATTTGATGAGAAATTCCTCTCCCAGAAACTCAGTATATATATGCCAATGCAGTCCTGTTATCCCCTCTTCCCAGCACACCTCTTAAAATACAAGACTGCCTGAAACCTGCTTTAAATTGTGAAGTTAAAGACAACTTTGTAGCCTCTTGTAGCATCTCCTTTCCTAGTTTATTCCCAGTTGTAGAGTCTCATTTCTTTTTCAAGATGCATTTTACTGAATTGGGTCATTCATGTAGGCATAAATCAGGTCATTGCAATTTATTTGTTATCTTGCAGGGAAGCTTGACATTTTGTCTCACCTTCCTGAGTATGTTATTTTATTAGGCTATCCTTCTAGCAAGTGATAGATCTTGCTGCCATTTCCTTTTGCTTAACCTACTCCTCCCTCCAATCTCTGTTTTTTTTTCTGTGTGTATTCCCCAGCCTCAGGAATTTCTGAGTTTACTTAATATTTTTACACTGCAGAACTTCTTTTGCAATTCTTTTAATGTTAACAAGGGCAAGTTTAAATCCATTGTACCTGGATTTGGTTTTGTTAGTTTTCTCATGTGTTGATGCCTTTTGGTGGTTAGCTTCAGGAAATTTGTATTCTCCTGCTTCATTAACTATTTCTTTCTCAGGTGAGATGCTGAAGATGTTGCTTCGTATTTTTGAAACACAATTACACAACAGTATCTATATTTCAGTATTCAGCAGATTCCAGCTCCCCTAAGGTGCCTGAGAGCTGTAATTAAAGATAGTGAGTGAATTTTAATGTCAGGATTTTGTATCCAATGGCATCTCTGTGGCAGCCCAGATGATGTACTGTTGCAGTGATTTACCATTGATTTGCATGCTCCCAGATCTCTTTTGTGACCAAGATGTATGATAATCATCCTTGCTACTCCACTAGAAATCACTGTGCATTATGGACTGAATGCTAAGCTGTGTTAGGCACAGAGCAAGTTTGCTGAAACATGCAGTAACCTGGCTAAAACCAGGGATGATTTTATTGAACCAGACATAACCACACAGTGAATATGTGGTGACAGAATGGCAATCTCTTAGGGAAGAATACAGGTCAATGGGTGAAAACACTGCTACTGCTGAATTCTTGTGGTCTTTCTGATTCTGACTGGGGCAGGCTGAGAGCTGGACCACAGCCTGGCTCTGCATCCTGGAGGAGCACAGGTTGGCTGTGCAAGACTGAGAGTAGTGAAATGGATGGACTCTGGTCCCTTCCACTGAAATGGTTTTATTTAGCCCTATTTGATCATAGAATCGTAGAATGGCTTGGGTTGCAAGGGACTTTAAGGATCATCTAGTTCCAACCCCCATGCCAGATCATGTCCTTTATTTCCTCAGCTCTGCTTGCAAAGCAGGAGCTGAAAATGTTTAAATATTTCAAATGATTTCTTTATTTTCTTAGGAACTGCTGTTAATCCCTGTAAGCTGTTATGATTCAGAATTTACTGGCATCAAGCCTTTCTCAGATTAGTACTAAATAATATACTCAGAAACATGATTCATTCGTATGCTTTAAAAAAGAAACAATTCAGCTCGTAGTCTTCCAATTCACTCCCTGAACATGAAGGATTACAATTTGAATTCAGTTTAGAAATAACTCTATTTTGTTTGTGGCATTTGTTGTTTTCTCTTCTGTCTTTCCCTTTACCTTTTCCTCTCTGTTCTCCCCTTCCTCTTTTCATGCCCTTTTCCCCTCCTTCTCTCCTCACATTCACACCTTTTTCAATTACGTGTCTAACACACACCTTCCTTTTTAATTTTGTCAATTTGAAATTTCTTTCCAACAGAGGAAAATCATCTGATTTCATTGTGAGAAAAGTATGTCAAGCAGAGCAGATCCACAGTTTATTCTTTTAAGTCTGGAATTGAAAATGAAAGGCAAAATAATTGATTTTGCTGCATCCAGTACTTTTAAAATATCTCTCTGGTAGTTCTGATCTGACCTAAGACCAAAATTGCAAGTGACAGCTTAATATCCAGGGATTCTAGTCTGCTATTCTCCTTGCAAGCTGTAAATTTAAGATTCTTAGGTATTTGCAACTGAAAGTGAGCTCTTGGTGTTTCTCTCTCCTCACTCCATGTTTTTCCTTCCCCCCATTCACTGCATCATTAGTACTATTTGTGCTACTGTGTCATTCTGGCATAAACTGAGCAGGTTTTCATGCTGATGGTCTCCAAGGTCAGTTAAGTAACATCCATACAAATGCTGCATTGAATTCAGGAGAATAAATTTAAGTACAGCTACAGCTGCATACCAAAGGGCTTTAATGGGAACTAATAAAATTAGTTGTGGACAAGTTGTGTAAGTGGCTAGCTAGGAGTTAATCCTTCAGAATTAATAAATTCAGAATTAGTATAGAATGGCTTAGGCCTTTTTTCTCCATACAATTAAGAACCCAGGTTTCAAATTTCGATCATTAAAAGCAACTGATTTTCAGAGATCATAGTCCTGGCAACCTTTTTGAATACAGGTATTGCTGCACTGCTGAATATCTCAAGCATCGTCTGTCCCTGAGGCTTCTGAGGAGGCTGCAAAATGTCTTTAATGTCTCACTAATTAATTTTACCTAGTGGAAGAGTTTTCTCCATCTCATTAGTAGGAATAGCAAATCCTTTTCAGAATAAATGTAATATCCTGGTTTCAATAATGCTACATGTCAGAGGGCACCAGTGGTTCATGAGACAAGATTTTGAAATGTTCTTTATTTTGTCTCTTTATAATAAGCATATTTCTTTCCTTCCAGTAGCACTAGGCTTCCTAGTGAAATAGAAAACAGGATCATTATCAGTATCATTTTTACCAATTTACAAAACCATAGTATTACCTCTATTCATCTCTTTTCCTGTAGGTGAGTACAGCTCACTGAAATCTCTCCTCTCTCTGCCCCTGTTAGTGTTCTGATTTGTCATTGCTCTTGCTCTGTTTCCAGTAGGTAGCTTGAAGGATGGGTGTTTAAAACTGAGCAATATCCCAAAAGGACAATATGGGATATGGACTATTTTCTGCTGTGTGTTAAGTTATAGTTGAGATTACTGACAAACTTTTTTCTAACTGGTTGTATTTCTGTTCAGAAGTCTGCAGTCTTGGAGCCCTGACAATTAATTTCTGTGTGCATTAATTTACATTTATCAATATGAACACTGAACCTGAACCCTCTCCCTGATTTTTCTTTCAGGGTATAACATAGATCTACTCAGTCTTGGATATCTTTCAGTAATATATGCATGTTTGGCTGAAAAAATACCAGAAGCCATATACATCTATGCTTGCATGACTACTCATGGTCCTTAAATAACCAGGTGTAAAATTCAGAGTCTGATGCTTTTGCTTTTTTGATCTTCATGTCAAGTACTTCAGCTTCTTGAAAGTTACACCACGTTTAAATTTTCAAGGGAATCTATGTAAAACAAAGAAAATATAAAAGATGAAGTAGACATGATGGGAGTAATTTTGTAAACATTCTACCATGTCACAGTCCTCTTTTTCTTTCTTGATTCTGTAAGTTTCAGCTTGTTTTCCCAGTTGCATGTTTCTCTCTCGTCCTTTCCCTTTATCGATCTGCCTCCAGCAGGACAGTGCAGGCAGTTTCCTTTTGTGTGCCAAGGACGCTCCAGCCAGCTTTAAACAAAACAGCTTTAAAACAAAAGTCAAAGGTCCTGAGGTTGCCTGAGGCTGAGGACATGACAGTGCTCATGTCCTTGTGTCTCAGCTTTCTTCCTCCCAGCACAAACTGGTGATGCCCCAACTGCATTTGGGAGCAGCGTCAGGCACAGCTGGACCCAGCGCTGCCCCTGGGAAGTCTCTGGAGGTGCTGGTTGTCGGGAGCCAGTGCTGCATCAGGGGGTGCTCACAGATCCTGTCTGTGGCTATGTCCTATTGCTTCAGGCAGGGTCACAGGGCTATTTCCTGCTATAAATGACACCCAAATGTCTGAGCAAGCACTAGGAAGAAAAAGAAAACTGGTTCTCACTTTTCTTCTTTTGAGTGAGTTTAAATTACAAAGGAAGAAAAGTCATTAGAGCAGATCCCTTTCCTACTGAAATGCCAGGCTAGGAAACAGGGCTGGAGTCTCTGATGCATGTGATTCATCCCTGAGGCAGGAGAAAACCTTCTTTTCATTTTCTGACTGTAGTTTAAGTCCCTGGATGGCCTAACCCTTGACAGCCTCCAGAAGCTGCTTTCTTCTACATTCTGCCATGATAGCCCTGGGTCTTCTAGAGCAGCTCTCTCACACCTCCATACCATGAAGTATTATCCTGGAAGTGAGAGAGTTCTTTTCTGCCCTTCTGGGTCACTTTTTCCCTGCTGTGTCTCAGTAGTGCAGGACAAGCAGAATGAGGGCAGCAGGCTCAGCTGTTGGATTTGTTTCTTATATGATAAAGTGAGGGGTGGATGGGAAGACTAGAGGGGGTTATATAGTAAAACACCACTAAGCCATTCAACTGCTCACTTACTAAAGAGTGAAACCTTTATATTAGCTAAACACTTTGTTTTGTGTGATGGAAGGGAAAGTATTCCATACACTGAAATTTTATTTTTATTCTGAAAGCTATCAGCTGCAATTTTTGAGGTGTGCTCAGGGACATCATAACATGATGATCTTTTTTATACAAGGGATGTCATGAGTTGCTTTAAAAGTCAAGCTCCAATAGCACATGAGAGTTAATTTCTTGGTCCCAGCAGCTTGAATCAGATTGCCAGAGGTATGAACCTAATTTCTAGTGAGCCAGAGGTATGAACCTAAATTCTAGTGAGCCACCTAATGAGAATGTGGAGCTATTCTGGCTGAGACAACAGAAAGCACGGAAGACCCCATGACACCCCTCCTCTCTGGTGTTCATGTACTTCCCTCTAAAAAGCAGCCATATGAAGCCCCATCCTGAGGAGGTACATGATTCTGCTTTACTCTTTCACAATGTAATTGTTGCACTTACTCAAAAAGGAGATGTGGGAGGTTTAAACATAAAGACAAGTGTCCTGACTGTGGAGGTAAGGTATTCTGGGTGCAGAATTACAGTGGGGGCTGGGCCTCTATGTAATTGGGAATGTGGGAGTCTTGCCACCAGAAGGAGAATCCAGGCTGCTGGAGGTATGACTGACTTATGGCTGTCTCTGAATTGCTGCAGAGCAGAAGATGGAGCTGTATAGCACAAGAGTGCCTACACTTGTTTACACTCCAGAAACATTGCAGTAGATTTTAGGCTCTGGATGGGTTCAGGCATCTCCCAGTTGTATAACTGCTGCCAACATTGAACTTAGACACTTATGTTCTGCCTAAGTAAAATTCTTTTTTAGTCTTTGTTCTTGCCTCAAATCAATTAACTGCAACTCCACAGTTTGATTTTCTGATCCAACCATGCTTAATCATTGATGTAAAGCAAGATTTTTTTTTCCCCTCTCAGATTATTTTCTAATGGTTTCTTATTTCTTGCCCTCAAAGTGTGTGCTTGAATTCTCTGCATCCATTTGTAAGGGCTTTCCTGCTTCCAGAAGTGTTCAATCAAAGAGAATGCTATCAGCAGGCAGTTAGCATCAAATGTCAGCAGCTTCTTCGTTTCTGACATCTCTAGGGGAAAAAATGTTTCATTACCATGCAAATGATGTTAGTCTTCCTTTCCAAGATCCATTGTCACACGGTGTAACATATGGTATACAGAACTGTGCTCCCAAGATTTATGCAGCAGAGGGGACACAGTTCTGCTTTCTTTCAGTTTTTCTTTAGGTTGTATCAGAAATATCATGGTACCTTTAACAGCCTGTGCCAGACAAAAGAACCAAGCAGCTTTAATGGGTGCTATTATCTTTTTGGAGTATGTCTAGAACGTGAATTATTCAGTTGATACTTGGAGTGGCCATCTCTTAAACTACACCAAAAATATTGAAGCTGCTGGCCTCTCCTGGGAATTTTTAAAAGTTCTAATCATGGTAGTTGGAACTCAACTTTTCCAAGGGCTGTGAAACTCTGTAAGTAGACTAGGGTGAACCTAGTCTGATTCATCAGAGGACTGGAGTACAGTTCAGTGACATCAGTGAGACTTCAGGATATGTCTGGAATTAGGCATATGTTTGAGTGAATTGTTAACCTCAAGTGTATGATCAAGTGCTTTGCTGACTCAGGGACAAGACATTCCTTGCAGTTTGTTGTTTTCCACTTTGCCATCTGGGAAGAGGCAGCTTGACAGCATGTGGGCTGTGTGAGACATTATTGCATTTCTAAAAGGGTATTAACAGCCTTGAAGTTTCCAGGTTCTCTGAATCAGGTATTTTTTCTCTTGCAGATCTCACTGGGGTAGAATAACCTCACTGTAGTGTCTGAAAGCAAACTGACCATGCCAAGGCATTTTGGAAGATTATCAGTCAATCTGTGCCTAATTAAAATAACCTCATGTTTTAGAGGAACTACTAAAGACACAGGTGGAAAGCTTTACAGAACCTGCAGACTTGGGAGCATGAAATTGCCCCTTCCAGATATTTTAGGAAGTCACTTTTGAGGAAGTGGACAACTCTAAGAACCCAAATTTGTAAACACTTTTAATCTGAGTCATCTCTTTGCTAGACCATTTTCTGAGCTGGGGGAGCACATCCATATTTATATGAAATAAATGTTCTTACAGGCTGTTCAGTCAACAAACTCTCTTGCTTCAGCCAGGTAATGCAAAAGAGTGGGTAATACAAACTTGTTACAGCATTTTTGTGGGAAGTAAAGTACATCCTGATCTCTCAGTATTCTCCATTTTAGCTGTCCAGAAGTACTAGGAGCTCACCTGAAAAAGCTTTCATAACACCCCCCCAGTACACAACCCTACTTCTCCAATCCAGTACCTTCCCAGTCTGCCATCACTTGACTTAAAAGCCATTTCTGTGCTGTTGTGCTGCTTTGCATTTCTCATGAATGCATACAGAGGAATTAATGTGTATTGTAACAATATTTCTCTATGGGTACTCTTATATTTTTTTTCATTCTTTTCCAGTGACAAAATGTTCCCAGCCTTTGGATTTGGAGCAAGAATACCCCCAGAATACAAAGTAGGTGCCTAAGTGTAATTTTCCAATTTTGAGTTATGAGGCACAAAATAAGGGAGAAATGGTGAAAGGCAGGGCAGTGGCAAATGGAAACAGCTCCTCTGCTTGTTTTCTTCCATCTGGCTTTCTCACCCAGTGATACCTCACTGAAACCAGAAATCAGACAGGACTAGACTTAAAATAATTGTTTGACAACACCTAAAATATTTTATGGTATTTCAAAGCTTTGCTAGTGTATGCTAAGAGGAGAAACATGCTTTGAACATCCTTTTCCAAACATTTTCCTGAAAATTAAGACTTGAGAAGAATTTCGCGCTGTGGCAAATTTCTGTGTCATGGTGGACATGGTCAATACCAGAAAGAAAAAGCCATGCTGCAGAGAAGTGGTATTTATAAACAACAACAACAACAAAAAAGTGATCTGCAGCGATGCTGCAATTGTGAGCATAAATATGCCATCTGGTAAGGTTGGAGTGAAGATAGTGAACTAAAAGAAGGAGCACCCAACAGACAAAGGCCCAAGAAGAAATAAATAGAAATTCAAATCCTTTGTTTCACAGAGGTTGTGTGGGCAGAAAAACAATTCTGCATAGATAAGTAATCGAAATCTAGGTGGAGACTCTGCAACTCAGACACTCTGTGGAAAGGAGAAGTATTGGCCATCTAATCATGCAGACTTCATCCAGTATCCCTGTGTGCCCTGCTCTGGGTTGTGTCTCTGGGCTGTGGCTGAGGTAGGGAGGTAAACACCAGCCAGGTAAGAATTTCTGAGAGGGATTGTGTGCATTCTGCGTTGTAAGGCATGAATCAGCAGATGAAAAAAAAAAATGCACCAGTGTGTTCCTCACAGCTTGTAGGTTTGATACCTGCAGAAGAATAACAGTAGTGATGTACAGCAAATTTAATACATGTCTTTCAAACATGTCTAAGGTAAGTTAATGTATGTTTTAACAACATTGCTTTCTAAGCTTGTCTTTGCCTGGCAAGGTGTTTTGCCTTGCTTTTTTTCCTCAAGAGTAACACCAGCGTTAATGCTTTCCAAAGTCAGAGACTGCTTCCAGAGCTTTGATATACATTTTAATGTGGTATTATGAGCTCAGAACATCTGTGTCTGTTGTATGTTTGTTCCAATTGCAGCAGCTGACAAACACCACTGCTATTTAAGGTGGTATGTCAGGGCCTGGTTGTTTCATCATCTGCAAGGTGACCACAAGTGCATGTGGGAGAACTCAGAACATTTCTAGTTGCAGAGAACTATCCTTATAGGAGGACTGCTTGAAGGAAGGTGCTACTGTGTCAGCTGAAGTCTTTTCAGTGGTTTCCTGGTGACAGAAGTGTAATAAAGATCCCAGCACAAAGCTGCTCTTTTCAGCCAAAATGATCAGCTGGTAGCACTGATGCTTCAGATCATATAAGCCTATTGACAACGTACCAGTTTTTTTAGACTCCGGTATCATCCTTCTCACCTGGTTGTGAGAGCACATTTCAGGTGCTGCTGGAAAACAGATGTCATGACAGAAAATAAGTTCGGGGGTCAGTGTGACCATATATTCCTGCAATCATCAACACCAATTGATTTTCTGCTTTGGCAGAATTAGTGTTTGGATAATTTCCTGACAAATACCCTTAAGAAACTCAGAGACTTGCATTGAACTTAGTAGTCCATGCATGAATGAAGAGTCTTATCCTGTAGCATGAGCTCTCCTGAACAATCTGTCTGTTGTTAACTTCTCAAAGCAAGAAAATGAATGTGACTCAGCACCTTCAGATTTTGAAAAGTTCAGGAAAAGTAAGGGTAAACTTCAAAAGATGGGGCTGCTTGCTTGTGGGTTACATATGTGTGACTAAATAAAACAAGTCCCAAAGTAAATGGAGATGCAGGTGAAGGTCAGAACAACATCTTTAATTTCTGCTATGGAAACTTGTTACCGAAAGTGGCAAAGACAAAATGACATGACATCAGCTTACAAACATAATAAAACTTCAAGGAAGACAAGAACAACATTGCTGGGACTAACTCTCCTGTGCAGCAGATGGGGACAAATAATCAGCTTGGTGTCTGTCATGGGCACATCCAGCTGGAACTGCATGAGGAGTTAACACTCACCTGTGCTATTGTTCAGTCCCTCCCTGTGATACTCTACACAGCCTATAAAAGTATCTGGCTTCTTAAAATCAACTAGATCAGTATTTTTGAGTCCCTGCTTGGCTTTGACTGTACCTCTGAAAGACACATCCTTTAAGAGTGAAGAGTCAGCTTCATCATGATGCATTTTTAAGTCAAAACTAACTGAAATAACCCTGAAAATCCTTCAGTAATTTAGTCTACACTGGTATAAAGTTAATTCAAAGCCAACAGTGATTAGTGTTTGATGTGGAACATAGCAAAGATGCATAGGAAACGGAGAAGAAACAGACAAAATTAAAAGTAACAGAGACTGTAGAAAAACCAGTGCTCCCAAGTTTCCTCCTTAACCTCTCATTTCCTGCTGCAGAAACATGGTAACACTCTAGCACCATAGTGCAGATCTCATGCTATTCAAATGACCTTTTCATGTCTTCAGTCACAGGTATTACAAGTCATACATACCATATATTTGTTTTACTAAAGGAGACCAGTGCCACTATTGTAACAATTTACATCTTCGAATTTAGGTTGAATCATTATGAGAACTTATAAATTCTGACCCCGTCATGTGGATAAATCAGCTTCTCATTAATTTAGAGTGTCTGTTTTCAAGCCTCCAGTCCTAATGAAGTGATCTAACCTCCTCATAGCATGTTGGTCTCTGCACTCCAGCATCTGGTCTTTTATTTCTTTCAGTAGACAACAAATTGCTAGGGCTATGGACAAAATTACTCCCACTGCCAAGGGTTTCTAAGTAACCATGAGCCCCCATACAACCTAAACAACACAGCTTCCTTCCTCAACTATGTCAGTGTCTATCTCTGCAGGCTCTTCATAAATCTCTTGATGTTGTACCCCATTAAATCTTGTTTTTATTTATGTTTTCTACAGAATTTCCATTTCAAGAGCACACTGCTATGTTGTGTTGACTTTATTTTCCCTCATTTCAGCTCCAAATGACACACTTCAGCTGTTAGTAGAAAACCAGCAGTTTCTTAGTGGCATAAGGAATCGGTGGGAGTGAAGGAAGCAAGACATGCCATATATATCATTCCTCATCAGTCTAGAGATCTTTCATCTAATATTCAACAATATGATCTTCTTCCACCAAGACCTGACAAACACATCACACTGCTCCTTGATCTAAGTAAACCTCTGAGAGAAATATTTCCCTAGTGAGTTTCTATCATACAAAAGTTTCAGAATGTTGGTTTGGGTTTGGTGGTTTTTTTGCAATGAAAGGAAGCATCTGAGAAGTCTGATGTAAAGTGAAGAGGTGGTAGATAATATGGATTCAGACATGGCTGTGAAAGGTCACAGTGAAGAGGAGGGAAGAAAGCAAATCACACACACTGACTTCTTAGCAGGCAGGACTCAAAGGAGCTGAAAAACCACACAGCAGCACAAAACTTACTGTTAAAATGAAAAGCAAGTTCAAATTGTGTCAGCCCATGGCAGGTGGATTGCCATTAATGAAGGCCTATTTCCTAAAGGAGAATTGCAGGCTGATACCTGAATAGGTACTAAACAACTTGCAGCTTGTTTTAAGAGAGTCTTGGTTATTTCTGTATTTTTAGTGAAAGCTTCAATCCCTGCTTCTGCCGTGAATGTGTGCTGGAGACAAACTCACTGCAGTTACAGACACAGAGCAGCGTCTTTACAACATTAAGATGACAGGTGAGGGACTTGAGAAGTGCTGTGGTCTTAGTGATTCCTGCACTTTTCAGGAGATTGATAGCTAAAATATATGCAAACCTGACCAAAAAAAGGATGTGTAACAGACCAAGGGACAGAACAGAATTAGTCTCCTTATCCATGCAAGTTGGATTTAGACATGGAAACTTGGGCAGCATGCACAAAAATGAAGTATAAAGGAAAATAAATAGCTCATCTTTGCCAAGCAGAAATGTGTACAATGTATCTTAGAGAGAAACACAAGCTGTCCAGCTCCCAAACTATTTGATTAATGAGCATTCTGAAAATAATAGCTTTTGACCAAGAGTACTTGAAATTCATTAGTGTGTTAAGCTTTTCCAAAATATGTAGGCATTTCATATTTAGTTTTCTGACTGGCAGTGGCTTAATTGCATTCAATTTATTTCCAGATAAGTGTCCAACATAGTGCATTTTGGCATTTACACTGGTATGCATCTATTGTTCATGGATTTTTGACAATCTCTACTTAAATTATTAAGAAAGAATTCCTAAGCATCTGAATTTGTCAGATTGTTTGTCAAATAGTCCTAGTACCCTTACCATAGAGGACAGCTGGAGCTATTTGTTACATGGAGGTTAATTTAAATGAATTTGACAATCTAGAGGGGGGGGTGGGGAAAGGATTACTAATTTTCAGAATTCAGGCATCCATATTCAGCATTTGGAAATAATTAAAAGCCATAGCTTCTTATTTAAAAACCAGAAATTCAGTTAAAGGGGTTTAAAAAATGTGTTGGCCAAACTAGAATAAAAGTTTCAATGAAACTTTAAGAAAATGTCTTTGCACAGTTCAAAAGCTTTCCAGCAATTTGCTTTATCAATGTTGGGAGATTTATTATTTTTCAGATTCCAAGGTAGGATTTATGTTTGTGATTTGAGGTTTCTATCTAAATTAATAAAAGATTGTTTTAAGAAAACCTAAAAATTCTTATCAACTAGGAAATTCTTTCCTTTCAGCCTAAATTAGAAATATTTTTAGCAAGGGCCATGCTATGAGGATGAATTTCATTGCATCCCAATATGAGGGAAATAAGGTACCTTCTACGTTAAATCAATGTGATTTTTCTACAAAAGTGGCCATAAGCATGTGGAAATATCATTATGATTCTTTCAAAAGCCTCATGGGTGCCATCACACTGATGGAAAACTGACGGTGTTTGTCACTGTATATGTACACACAGTGGAGGCATTGTACAGTGGTAAGAAAGATGTCTATAACCTGCCTTAGCAAAAATATTCTGTTCTTACTGTTTATTTAAATGTCATATCCTCAGAAATGCTCTCACTGTAATCTATATCATAATGTATGGTAGAGTTAGTTAATTTGCTTGTTAAAAACCTTGAAGGAATTACCTGTGAAATAGTATGTACCTGGTGTAGGAAGTTCCTGGACAGCTATGGTTTAATAATCCCACATCCATGATGGTATCTGCTAAAGAATGTATTTGGAGCCCTGCAGAGGGAAAAGATTAAAACAACCAAGTGCAAGTAAATGTCTTTAGCTACAGGCTTTGAGTACAGTTCTGTGCCCAAGTAGCACCAGGCTGATCCTGTGTAATTACCTCAGTATGCCAGCATTTCTCTCTCCTTCCCTTTTATGGATTGATTTTACGGATCGATGTTAAGAGAGCAGGGCTGAGCAGAGGGTCAGCTTCATATTTGAAACTTAGTCCGGGGTCTGTGACACATTCAGGGTTTTGTGAGGACATTAATATGAGGCTGACTTCTACCACAGACCGTGGTCTGCAGTTCTTGGCAAAGTTCTCTATGCCAGGTACTGATGTAGAGGAGTCATTCTGTATTTTTGTGACTTGACACATTCCAGGATTTCTTGACTGCTAGATCGATTCACAATACAAATCACCCTAATAAATTATATAAACATGCCTGCTTCTGAACAGTCAAGTGCCTTCTTGTTTCCCCTGAGGATTTCTCTGTCTACAGCATCTTGGGTATTCAATTTTTACCTCCTTTTTGTCATTAGTTTATCAGTTCTGGGAATATCATTCTTGGGCTGTGTCATTCAGTATCAGAAAGTATACCAGCTTTTGGTTCTCTGTCATCAGCATGGTTTGCCCTTCTGTCACAAAGCCCTTTCATGTTTCATTAGAAAAAGAAAAAAAAAAACGGAAAAAAAAAAAGTAAAAAAGTAAGAGAATCTCATTACCATGCACTGTTTAGAAAGCAAAAGCATTGAATGTTTGATCCAAACCACCTTTTGACATGGATGATCTTTGCAAGGAATTCTATGAGGTAGCAGACCAAGTTTAGTAAGGCCTTCAGTACATGGTGTAAGTCTGAAATCTCTGCTGATTTGGACACTCTTGAGTTTCTGCCACCACAGGGAAGACAGAAAAGGGGCAGGTTGAAGCACAGTTGGCTTTGCTTAACAGAGTGGGGGATGAGTTCTGAGAATTTGGAGAAGCTCTGCTTTAAAAATATCTGCTGTTGGCTTGCTTTGGGTGATGATTTCCTGTTTGGCAACCATCACTGAGCTGCTTAAAGAACTTGTCTCTTTCACATTATACTAAAATCTTATTTAAATTGTGATATATTGCTTAGAGAGCATAGGAAACAAGCCAATGCTTCTGCACATTTATTTTGTTTCCTGTGCTGCCTTCAGGATACATTTTAACACTGCTCTTTGTGAATCAGTATGGCAATGTATGAGGGCCATTTGCTTTAGAAGGATAGCAGCTGATATTCAGACAGTATTATTTTTTGGATCACTGTGCACACTGACTAGACTTTGGCTTTCCTTATTGGCCTGAATTGTTGTCTACATTTTTCTTAAATAATAGCCTTAGCTCTGAACCAGACAAATTGTTTGCATTATGTGATTCTGGAAGAGGTATGGCAACAGAAGCATCCAAACCATGCTTGCATGTGAGATTAAAACACGTTATACGCTTTTGAACAGGTTTGTATTTTCCTTTAGGTATAATTTAAAATGCATTTGGAATAAAGAAATAAAATCACTGAAGAGGTGCAGTGTTGAAAGAATCAGTCTGCAATACATAAACATGCATTGCCATCCTTCTTGCTTTTATAATGCTATTTATGCAAAATACAGAAACCCTAAAGGAAAGTTTAAGGCTAGTGAACAACAACAAAAAATATCAATGACTGAAAACCCCCCTAACAGTTCTTGACAGATGCAATTACCTTTGGCCTGCAGCTGGTCATGAGACTGGCAGATACCAGCTGGGCAAAGTGCACTGAGAGACATCCAGAGCAGCCAGGCAGAAGGGCTCTGGAGCACCTCTGAAGTGTATCTGGCAGCCCTGATCTTCTGTGCTGCTCAGTTAGGAACATAAATAGTGACTTTTTGCATTATCTTCCATGGCCAACTAGGATAGACTGAATGGACCATGTAAAACCAGAGGGTCTAAGACTGATGCTTGGTGTAGGCATGCTGAATGCCTGGCTGGGCTGAGGCAACTGCAGACTCCTCAGTGAGGTTTTGCTTCAGTCCTTTCCCATCATGGTAGAAGTACTGCTTTATTTAACTGCCTAATAATGGCAGGCATCATTGTGGCATGCAAGACTAGCATATGATGGGGAAATTCAATTTCTCTATGAAGAACTCTCTTTGGCAGTAGTTAGCCAACTTACACCACTTCACTTGCACAGAAGGTTCTCTGCTGTCACAGGTCCCTTAGTCAGGGACCAATTTCCACACTCTGCTGTTGAGACTAAACTAGCAAATGAAACAGCAACATCCAACAAATTAGTCTCTTCCTGCAAATAATCCTGGTTCCATTGTACAGGAGGTTGCTTCCCCTATCACTGGAACTGTTAGCACTTTTGAAGATCCTACAGAGGTCTATAAATCTTTAAATGTGTAAAATTGCAGTTATAAAATACCTTCTTAAATCTGGGATGATACATGTAAATTCAGCTTTAAATTATGCAAATTACCTGCTAAACTCTCAGCCATATCCACTTTTTGCAAGTCAAATATATATATTTATATTCACACATTATGCATTGCGAGACAAAATCTGAGCTTTTTCATTCAAGAAAAATTAAGACAAACAGAATTAAGAGGCTGGGCTTCAGAGTCAAAGAGATTAAAAGGAATCAGGACTTTTCAATGATCAAAGAAAGAAGTAAAAAGGAATCTGAAAAAGAAAAATGCAGGCAAGAATAAACCTTAAAGATGAATTCTGGAACTGGAGACTTACAGCATTATTTAAGCATACAAAAGTTTTGTATTATTTTCCCAGGGCACCAAAGACAAAATACTTCATTTTTTTAGAAAATCAGCAACTTTGTTGTATTCAGTGATCTCTTATAAAAAACAGGATTTAATGATAGACAGATTAAGAGAGAGAGAGAGAGATTGGAATATTTACTACATGCAAGGAAAATCAAGTCTTCAGGATTTTTTTTATCACCCCCCAGACTAATCTAACATTTTAACCAACTTAGACTCCTTACACTTCTTACACGACTATTCTACAGTGGATCCTTGATTTCTCTGGAGAATTACTCTCCCAGTACTCCTTGGCCTTAGATGAGGAACTGTTCACACAATGAGGTCAGGATGCAGAAGTGAGCTGAGTTTCTGCTGTCACTGCTGTATCACAACCTGCTTTCTCTCTCCTGCAGTCTGAGATGCTGACCTAGGGAGAGCTGGCATTTAAATTGCCTCCTCTTCTATGCCCAGTATTGATAGCTCAATCCTGACACCATGTTTATATGATTTTTAATGTATTTGGGTGGGTTTTCTTTGTGCCGTTTTGTTTTGTTTTGTTGTTGTTATTAACAAGTTTGATTCCAGTTTTGCTACTTTGGTTCAGCAGGGAGCTCCAGCTGGGACTGATTTCACACTTAATGGCTGAAAGCTTGAAAGGTCTCAGGTTTACCACAGAAAAAATGTCAAGAGTGTTTAACCACAAGTCTTCTTGGAATAATTTTTCTGACAACAGTCTTCTTTTCTTTCCATTTAACTGCAGGTCTCTCATGACTTTGCAATCAATTTCAATGAAGACAACCCAGAATGTGCAGGTAACTCTCACATAGGACAGACTGCCATAGTTTTGCTGTGTGCAAAATGTGAATTTTTTTATTGTATCACCTGAGTATTCTTCAAAGTGGTTTTATTAAAGAAGGCAGCAAGAATTTGGGGACCTGACAGGCTCCAAACCATTGATCTTACTTTAGAAATCTTGGAAAGTGCCATACATTAATTTCCTGAAAAGTAGGTGGACATCCAGCACTTGGACTTCCTGGGATCACTAGCATTTCTGAGAACTAGACTAACTGAAAATCTTCAGCTACCTCAATATCATAGGTTGCGCTGGTAAGAAGGGCAGGATATGAAAAAGCAGGCTGTGAACCACTGTGATCAAAACTTCCCTCAGTTTAGAGCCATTTCTTTGACCAGACCTACAATCTGCTGCAAGTGAAGAACAGGGAGGCAGCTGATGACTATTATGGTAGAAAGAAACCTACTTTCCTGAGAGCAAATGCAACAGGAGGTTACAGAGTAAGATATTGGTGTGTTCTACCAACAGTCATTAATCCTTGGTAATCAGAGGCCAGATTTATGTAGCAGATGTTGCTGTATATCTTGTATTTGTGAGATCTGCAGTGACTGATGCTGTCTTTCTGAAATCTCCTGCCACAATTCATACATTTTGTAAAAGACAATAACAGGAAAATAACCTCTAAACAGAGTAACAATTAGGAGTTGCTCAGGTGATCATTGCTGTCTTAAATCCACGGGTTGTTATTCTCCCTTATCCTGCTTCCATCCAAATACTAAACTGGATTTTCAAAATCTTCTAGCTGCTCCTGTTAGCCCTTCTCAGGCTTATTAGTGCCTTTCTTTCAGGCATGGGCAGCAAACATGTTCAGGAGGAGAACTAAGATACAAAGACATGAAGTCAGGAAAAGAAGAGGGGACAAGCAGTTCAAGGGAAAGAGACGTTAAAAGAATTCGGAGTTCACGCATCCTAAATGCAAGACCTGGTTTTCGTTCAGTGGGCATTCCTGCTTTGTTGTTGCACTTTGTCTGTTGAACTGGACTGCCCCAGCTTTGCAGGTCATACGCTTGAAATGCAATTGGGCATAAGTCCTACAGCCGCTTGATGTGCTCACAGAGATTTTTACATTGCATTTAAGCAGTCCAAAGAAGCAGAAGTTACATGTATGCATCTGGAAGTGCCTGTAAGCTTGTAAGCCAGCTTGATGTTGAGACTTCGGTGTGGGGATGCGGGGCGGGGAAGCAAAAAAGACCTCAGAATTTTGTCTGGACCATCATTTTTTATAATGGGCCATTAAAACAGGTAACAGTGGTCAGCATTAGGTGATAACATATTTATTATGCATGTAGTGTTCAAAGCGGGCTTTGTTTCTCAATCTAACTGCAGGATATTTGTGACCCTCTGCAAACTACAGAGAAAAACTCTAGCAGTCCATGCAAAGAACACTTATTTTTATCTCTGACCCCCTTTGCTGCTTCTTTTGACTTCAAGGCTACTTCTTTTATCCCACTGGCATTGTTATATAATGATTTTTGTTGATTGAAAAGTCTGCCACATCTACATGGTGCCAGCAGCAGAGTTTGGACAGACAAACTGGCTGAAAGCAAGGGATTTACTATCCAAACCACACTCAGTATGCAAAACTAAATGTAACAGTGGAAATGAAGGAGCTGCCCTGTGAGGCTTGGCTTACGTCACTTAATAATTTAAACTTTATTTATATCTTTGCATAAGACTCAGTTATCTGATAAGTTAGCCTATTGCCTGAAAGGAGTTCTAGGCCTAAGAAAACATAAAAAAATCATTGCAGCATGAAAGAATGCCAGGAAAGAAATTTTGCAGCATTTGCACCTGTATCTGCAAGATATTAAAAGCACTTATTTCTCTTAAATGATATCTTTTTAAATAGTATCCACCTAGATGAAAGCAAGAAGATGAGACAAACCAGAAAATGCGTTGTTTAATCATCTGCTGCAGCTCACTCATCTGCCTGTCATGGGTGCTTGTTTGTTCTGTGATGTTTTCTAGACGCTCTCACTGTATTAGGTGTCACAGGGAACAGTAACATCAGCAAGTCATGTGGAGAAAGGATGCAAGAGTGAGGAGGAGATAAAGTGCTTAGTGATTACACTATTTTACCTTCTAATATCTAGCATACTTGCCAGAAAATAAAGTAAAACTGCTTAAGAGTATCTTGTTTTAAACAAAGAAAGAGCGTTTGGATGCAATATAAAAAGTATGTGACTATTTTGTCTTTGAGGAATGAAATCCTTTTCCTTGTGGAAATAGAGCTTTTGGTGGCACAAGGTAGTGAAGCATCACTCTACATACAGGGACTGTATATTGAGATGAAGAGCACTGGAATTCATAAAATATGGATATCCTCACCTGTTACCATTTCCATTCTTGAAAATTTTAGTATTTGTAATCTTGTATTTAGTATATTTATAGTATATTATTTCTATAGTCTTATAATTAATACTTAGTTTATTATCTGAAGAAGAAAGTAGGCTACAGCCTCTAGTCTGAATGAATATTTCTACACATCTGTCTTAAACCTATATCTGTATGCATACACTGTATTTCATTGGAGATGCTGAAAGTGGATTTCAAATAAAAATGTAAAGAGTTGAACAGTGAAAAAAAAATGCACATTGATTCTGCCTAAGATAAAGAAGTACATGAACAGCAAGCTATAAAGTAATCCATTCATATATCCTGTTGAGCTGGGATTGGATGGACAGTAGATATTTCTAAATTATGTTAATCTGAGAAAGCAAATAAGAAATTCCGTTTCTGGAACATATGTCTCTTTATAAGATGAGAGCAACTTTCTGATATGAACAACACTAAATCTCTGTGGAATGTGGGGAGCAAGGTTACGTTATTTTCCTGCATAAGAAGAAAAGTACAGTGTATCTTGTCATCATCTTAGGGAAGACTTATGAGGTCTTCATGCAACATCATTAAATGTATGTAATGAAATCCTTAGCAAGTTTAAAATTGGGAGTTGACAAAAGGTCAGTTTTGCAATATGTAATTTGGTCACTGGAATTACCAAGGGTAATTTTGTAACACTACATTTCAGCCAATCACAGCTATAATTGGAGCAAGTCCTTTAGCCTGTTGGCATTGCAATGGAAAACTATATCTTTAGCTGCCTCTAAAGAGACAAAACTGTGTTCTACACCACTTTCACCACTTTTTCAAAGGAGTGTATGTGTGTCATTGTAAAACAATTACAACTCCCTGTCTTTTGTTAGTAATAAGTCAGCACCATCTATCCTGTAAATATGGTTGAGTAAAAGATCTCCTGAGTGAGCGAGTCTCAGTGCAAACTGGAACTGGCTTAGGATCTTACTGAAGTAATTTCATTCTTCAGCATCCTTTGAAAAGCTTTTCGGTCTATCGCTTTCTTTCCAACATTAGACCTCTAATCCTTTAGGTCTGGTAAGCTGGGAGTTCTGAATGGAGAGGCTAATGTGCATCACTTCAAGAAATCCTTCTTCTCAATGATTGAAAATACCAATTTCCTTTCTGTGATCTGTCAAGTGTGTCAGCAGAAGTTTTTGCTCTCTGGTCTGACTATATATCCTGAAATGAAAAAGCCAAAAATAGCTAGTTCTCCATCAAAATTTCTCAGCTAAAGCTCATTTTTCTGTAGGCTGCAAAGCATCCTGCCATTTCTTCCAAGATTTCACAGCTTTTGGTCATAGTCAAATTCAACCTGTGAGTGATTATGCAAATTAACTTTGAAAAATTATTTCCTTAGCACAGGGGAGTCAGGTATTTGAAAAGATATTTTAAATTCCTTAACAGCTATAGGGCATAAGTACAAAGGACAAATCCGTTGGCAACCGCCATGATAAACAAAAATATTTATCTGAACAGGAGAAAGAAATGTTGAAGTGTTTCTTAATGTTTGTCTAGCCTTACAGCATGAATCTTAGTTGTTGATCAGGAAGCTTTCATACCTTAAACCGAGAAGAATGGAAGCTATGGTATTGCAAGCTCATACCTGAAAAACAGACATTAAAAGCTGCTGGGAGGGAGAAGTATGGTATAATGAATTATATATTGCAAACTTGAATCCAACGCAGCTACAGACAGATCCTGAAAATTATCTGAAGTTGCTAGTCCTTGCTAATCATGTAGTATTTTTAATCTGTTCATTAAGAACCCACCTTTCATTTACATTTTAAAGCCAGATATTGGCAATGTGCTCCAATTTTTTTGGTTTTTGTTTTTTTCATGTCAGGAATACAAGGAGTTGTGGAAGCTTATCAGAGCTGCCTTCCCAAGCTGCAGCTGTATGGACCAACAAACATTGCTCCCATCATCCAGAAAGTGGCAAAATCTGCATCAGAGGAGACCAACACCAAGGAGGCCTCAGTAAGGGAAAAAAGCTCTGTTTGCCTTTTTTTTTTTCTTATGATGGATCTCTTGTAGGCAATCAAAAAAAGGCCTTTTAATGCAGATTGTGCCTTCACAGAAGGCAGCTTAAACCTGTGTCAGCTGGAAAAGTGTTTCCAGTCTTTATGGCTTCAATTGTCACAGCTTTCAACTTTTTCCACTGATCTATTTCCTGCTTTTAGGGCTGTTTTACTGTAGCAGACCCAATTCTTCACTGTGGAAATAGAAATGACACTACTAAGGTTACAAAAATTGAGCATTGAAGCCCTAAAAGTCTTGGTTGTACCAGGAGATGAGTTCAAATGATTCCCTACTCAGACTACCCAATTTCATGTCTCCTGCAGAGGCTGTACTAAATTTTTTCTGTTCACCTAGGGGACTTCCCCAACTATTTATTTGAAAACGGTAAGGATACAGTTTTCAGCCTCTTACTACTGATGAAGTAATTTGTGCCTTTTAGAAATTGGAAGACAATTCTGTTAGCCTGCCCCTGATAAAAATCCCAGGCCAGATTTCTTGAGCTAAAAGACTTACACATAGATCATGTTTTAAGTGTACACCTTTGAGATGCATTAGTTTTATCTTGATCCTGCTTTGAAGACAAAATGGCAGAAAGGGAGAACAAGAGAAATGGAGGGAATATGTGAATGAGTAGATCTGAGCCATTTACAAGAGCAGTGCTGTAAAGGAATAAAGGATGTAAGAAAGACAGTGTGCAGACTGCATGTGTATGTGTGCAGCACAAAAAGGGCCTAAATACACAACAGAACAGAGCTGTGCATTGGCATGTGCCTCATCACCTGGCCTAGAGCTTTCTCTAAGCTTTCTTTATGTGCTGGGCCTTTTTAAGTCCTATTAGGGCAGCAGTTACCAAATATTTCTGTTCATGAGTCTGGACTTGTGACTGATATTTACAACAGCATGTAGTAACAGAACAAAGGATAACAGCTTCAAACTGAAAGAGGACAACTTTAAATTAGATATTAGAAAAAAACTCTTTACTGTGAGAGTGGTGAGGCACTGGAACAGGTTGCCTGGAGAAGCTATCTCCATCCCTGGAAGTGTTCAAGGACAGGTTGGATTGAGCTCTGTGCAACCTGGTCTAGTGGAAGGTGTCCCTGCCTCATCATCTGTTCAGCCTAGATGATTTTTAAGGTCCCTTCCAATCCAAACCATTCTAGGATTATATGATTCCATTGTTGTTTCCAGAACCTTGATAGTATTTAGGGTCCCAGTCATAAAATGGGGAATTGCTGTTTGAATTTCCATACCCACGTAATCTTGAGATGGCTCACTCTATTCCCAGTGCTGTTTCTGAGCTAATATGCCCTACCAAATAAGTTCCTTCATTCTATACCCAAGGTTCCCCTTTCTATCTGAAAAACAACTTACAGTATAAATGTTTTAGATGAAGTTTTCTCCCTGCATGTTTTGTTTTATTCATGGCAGGACAAGATGATTGAAACACTTTGAGTTTATACCACTGTATATACATAAATATTATTGATGTTTAGTATGTTGGCATTGCTCATGCAGAGTGACCAAATCCTATGATTTGTTCATTTTTCCTATTAATGTACATTTGTTAAATTGTTCTAGCTGCCTAACAATTCATAAGGGATCCAAGTAAGGGCCACTCCTCACCATTACCAAGTGAAGAAATGTCATAGGCCATGATCCTAGTTCAGTGGGCTTTGGAGTTTCAGGAAAGGAATGACAAGATCACCAAATTGCTTGCTCTCCTCTAGAGAATGAGAAAAACCTCTCTGGGAATCTGTATGAATATGAAGATGGATATATCCCTGCCTTGCTCTCCTCAGGGACCCCATTACTCTGCAAAGGAGAAATTAGTAGCTGGAGAGCTTGGACAGAAAATTTTATATAGTCAATATAAAGGCTCTTTTCTCTGTAAAAAGGTCCATGAGTGAGTTACAGAAACACTTTTATACTTTTTAACTTAAAAAGTTAAGCAGCTTTGGAATATTAACTAATGATGTAATTTTTTGCTTCTTGTCCTACAACTTCAGCAATATTTCATCTTGCTGATCCTGACGGATGGCGTCATCACAGACATGGCTGACACCAGAGAGGCCATCGTCCACGCCTCTCACCTCCCCATGTCAGTCATCATCGTCGGGGTGGGCAACGCTGATTTTAGTGACATGCAGATGCTGGATGGTGATGATGGCATCCTGAGGTCTCCCAAAGGCGAGCCTGTGCTTCGAGACATTGTCCAGTTTGTGCCATTTAGGAACTTCAAACATGTAAGCTGCTTTTTCCATCCTTGCCACAGAATGGGTATGGTGAATGATTCATGAGGCTGGGCTTAACTTTGCGTATGCATGAAGTGTTGAGTAAGTCTGTGGCATTATTGTGTGAGAAACAGTGAAAAAAAAAGGAAACAGAATGCAATGTGCTCCATTAGTGAGTTAGTAAGAGTGGGAAAGAAAGAGATGAGGCAGAATCCATGTGCTTTTTGTGGTGCCAGTCCTTGCTTCCACTTTCTCACAGATTTAATTTGGTTACTTTCCCTGCCTAATTTTTTATAGTGTCTGCTTTGCATTCTCTTTTACATCTATTCTATTAGGACTACTGTATTCTGCTTTCCATTCCTTCATTTCCACAGGCAGATGAAATTACTTTGAACTTGTCCTCACAGTGTTCCCCAGGAGGCTATTTCTTTATTGAAAGAAACCTGTCCCCGAGTTCTCAAATGTAGGACTATCCACCCACAGCATCCTGGTTGCTTCCAAACCCTTTCCCAAATTCTGTGCAGGAACACAGGCAAGAAAGTGGCATCACTGAGAACTTCCCTCTGCCCTCAGCCAGCTGTTCCTGACTGAGGCCAGTGTGGTGTAGAAGACATTCTGTAGGTTAGAAAGGAACAAAACCAGCATTATATTGCCAAATCTAAAGTAAAGCTTTGGTCATGAACTTCTCCTCTCAGTCACCTGCCCTACATTGTACCATCTGTACAAGGGACTTCTCAGCAGCAGGGTAGGCACAGTGTTCACCAGCAGAAGGGGCTTTCCCACACACAGAAGGGTTTTTCAGAGCCCTTTTCCTCCTTATGGAGGCATGCATTATGTTCCCCTGCAGTGCTGATCCCACCCCTTTCCTTCCCTTTTCCCATCTTTCTCTCCCTTCTTTCCTCTCACTTCTGTTATTTACTGAACCATTTACTTGGTTCTCCAGGCTGGTTTTTTGCTCTGTTTAGGAAGGATATCCTCAGTATTTGATTTGCGAATTTCTTTACCTCACAGTGCAACTGACTCATTCTCCTCATGAGATTGCTCTTTTCAATCTGCTCCCACAGCTAGAGATCCTTAGATTTGGATATTTCACAGCCAAGTTCTCAGCTCTGGGCTGGTTTTGATCTTCATATGGATTCACACTGCTTACATTTCTTTTTCAATTTAGGTTCTCTTTTCATTTTTCTGGGATTTTTGTCACCACAAGAGCTTTTTTTCCTGTTTGCTACTTCCAAAATACCCTAAATTTCTCTTTTCAAGGGTTGTTTTTTCTCACTTCAAAATGCAATTTTGAAATATTTGCCATAGATCTAGGCACACGTCTTACTTTCACAAACTTTACTGAGGAGCAAGAAAAACAAACTTGTTCCTCTTTTCCTTCTAGCTTTATGTAAGCCATGGATGCACACAGGAGGGAAAACTCACCTTATGCTATTAGTTTGGTTCCACCATGCCAAATAGCTACAGATTGACTACTGAGTCATAGACAAGCACATTTCTGTGCTGACAAGAGCACAAAGTCACCTACCTACCTATCTGCTGAATCAAAGCATGTGCACAACCACCTCGTAGCTTGTGATTCCTTCAGCACATAACCACAAGTGCATTGTGCTACACTGAAGTCATTGGAAAAGTGTCCAGAGCTGAGTTATTTATGGGCTAGTGGGAGAGCCACTTTTAATTAGGTGAAAAAAATGTTTCTGCAAGAACTGGCAAAGCCAGCTACATTTGTTATTTTTAGTTTCACTTTGTATTTTATAATAAAGCTGAAATCATCTTGGATTTAATAGATTAATGCTGACAGTTGCAGTTCTGGGCTCTAAATCTATTGTTCCCCTGGTGTTAAGTTGTGACTGAACCTGTGGCATTGTTATTGCCAGCACTGGACAAATGACAAGCATATATTCTTTTTTAGCTGATTTAGATTAACTTCCCCAGAAGTGGGAGAGGAAAGCAATCTTTATGTATTCTTGTTAAATAGTGATATTTTTCTCCCTCTTTCAGTAGCACAGATAATATAGGTATAGAGATAGATTTGTATTTGCTCTATCAGAAAAGTTAATATATCTTATGCAACCTGCTATTTAATCTGTTTATTGCGATCTTTCAGCTTTTGAACAAATGTCAGTGTAATGGATGAGTGCTCATAAAAATTGCCACTTCTGATTGAATTTCTTTATTGTCATATCCCAAATAAACTCTCTTTCTCAACAAAATGACATTCACAACTTCCTTGCTTACTTAGCACAGACAAAAGACCATACATCAGCTAGTGAAATAATTTTCCATGGGAGAAATGAGTGTGATGTTTTGATTCAAACTTATTTTTCCCAACAGAGGAAATGCATATTTAACACAATTGGGAGATTTTTGTCAGATCAGTTCTGACCGATCACAAGAATTTACATACATCAGCGTATTACTTTTGACAGCTTTAAGCAAGATGTATGTTTAGGTAAAAATCCCATTCCTTTTGACAATGTGCCTTCTAATAATTTATCAAGTAGAAAAAAAAGCTGAAGAATCTTTTTAGAAAGATTAAAAATCAAATTGTGTAAGGTTTATTATTATTATTTACTCTGATGAATCAAGTATTTATTTATTTCTAAATCCATATTATATCTTTTAATGACAGAAGGAGAAAAGAAAATGTTATGTGTCAGCATTTATTTTTTTGTTTGCTGGAAGAGCAAACCAAAATTCTCTAGAAGTCAACCCAAGCAATATTTTTTTCCATTAATTATATTCTCAGGTCAGCTTGGAACTCAAAATCTCATATCTATCCAAAGAGATCAAAAATAATCTGTGCAAAACCTTCCCCTTTGAGAAAACGAAAGGAAGAAGGACGTTGTAAAAATAACCTATAGAACGAATCCCTTTTATTTTATAAGTTTGACTTCAGAGAAGGTTCTGAGCCTGCACAGCACTCATACAGGCATTTAACACATTTCAATCAGCTGTTCAGATACTTTAAATCTTATATCCACATCAATGTTTTACTGGCTTAAGACTCAGTGTAGACAGCAGGCTCAATTACAGGGGTTTAATCTCCTACACAATACAGTGCAGCAGAAGAACTTCAGTAAAACATCTACGTTTTCTCTCTCTCTTTAAGGAATGTCTCTGAAGCCATCAAAAGAAAAATAGCATCTGTAGTGACTCTTAGCAAATCCTGTAGTTGTAGAGGCTTGATAAAAGCAAGGTAACCATTAACACTTAAAAAATGTCCCATTGTATAGTGGGTGACATATGTCATTTGCTAAAGGGGAACATAACAAACAAAGGAAAAATATTTTCCCTGAACCTAAGAGACTTCTTTCTCTCTGTAATCATCACCACCCCAGTAATGTGAATGCCCTTCATCCGAAACTGTAGAACAGTGATGCTCCATCACTGAAATGCAGTTGAAGAAAAACACCTGCCTCAATCCATTCACAGTCATATTTTAAGAAATTAAATTTTCTGCCTTTGGGATGTATGATATATTTACTGGACACAAATCTGATGCCATGGGTAGGTTGCATTCCATTCTGCATTGTATTTAATCACAAAGGTTAACAGCTGTGACTTCATAACATACATCACAAAGGAATGTGGAAAACACAGCTCGTAACCTCCTCAAGGAGCAATGTTTTGCACTGTGCGTTGTAATTAAAGGTTAAGCATTGTGAAGTTATAGAACTGAACCAATAGTCATTTGTAATACACACCAATTATGGAATCACAGGGGATTATTCTCCTACTGCTGAGTGATCTGATTGTTGTATCAGCTATCAATTGAGAACTATTCATCTTGAGGTGCTTATTGCTAGAATGCTCTTCAAGCAGTTGAGAAAACATTACAGTAAAACAGTAATTTAATGTGTCATCTGTGTTAAAGACTCAGTAAAGATAATCCTTAGACAACATTGATGGACTAGATCTGTGTTTTAGCTTAGAAGTTACTGAGTATAATTCTCACTTTAAAAAATGCTGCTTTGCACCATCTGATCCAGAAATTAGATGCTTTACCACTACAAAATCTATGTAAGGTACAGGTGGTCCGAACCATCAGAGAGGAAGCCGACCCCAAGCCTGTTTTTGGGATGTTCCCTGCTAGAGAGAGCCCCACGACAAAGAGACACCACTGACATGATGAAACTCAGTAAAGCAACAGTTGCCCATGCTCAGACTGAAGCACTGAACCAAGCCAGCTACCCCAGGGCAAACCTGTATAGGGCACATATTGCCTGTGAGCCTGTGGGCACAGTACATGTTTTCACTTAAATCTCAGTGAAAGGTTTTCATTTGAGGACTCCTGAAGTGGCAGTGATTCAGCTGTGCATCTGAGCCCTGACAGAGCCTGTTCTGAGGGGCTGACCCCTCGTTCAGGAGGAAAGGATGTGGCGTCGGAAGAGAGAAGTGGCAGAGGGAGGATGATGCACAGCAATGGCCCAAAGCTGTGAACCACACAGATCCAGAGAAGCTGATGCCAATGCTCCTGCCCAGCATTTTTAAAGACAGAGCAGAGTGAAGTTGCCTGATTGCTAGGCCTTGTATGTGCAGCACTGGATCAGGGCGCTTCCCCCACACCCTGTTTTTACCTCTGTGTAGGGTTGTATTTTTGGTAAGATAGCACAGAGGCAGGCTAAGGTGTGTACAGCTTTGACACATTGGGAAGGAGATTTTAAAAAATGTAGTTTTCAACAGCATTGTAGAAATCATCCATCTGTGTGATTCTAAGGGGTATTTTCTGATTATTTTAGCTGGAACTAGATGAACTTTAAGGTCTCTTCCAACCCAAATCATTCCATGATTCTATAAAACAGATTTAGGCAAGACTAGGGCAACTCTGGAAAATCATGCATTTCACTTTTCGGGATTAAAATGAAGGGGTTCTGTTACTGTGTAACACCTTAGAACACTTGCTGCACTGTCAGATAAAGTATGCTCTATGCTTTGCCAGTTGTTCATGCAGAAATGTTCTAGCCATTTTTTGCTTCACCAAATATTTTGGTATAAATGTCATGGGGGGGAATAGCAGTTAATTTTATTTGTTACTAATCCCATACGTGAGTCAAAAATACAGGAAAAAAAACAAAAAACCTGTTTCTGGTTTTGCTTGCATTATCTTTTTATTTGATACTGGAATTTCTAACAGTCTGAGGTTTTCTTCAGCCTTGGATTAGCCTGCCTACAAATAGTTTACCATTTACTTTCTATGTAAACCAAATTTAATTTCTGTGTAAACCAGTTATCTGTAAGGATAAGGATGCCACCCCACAAAACAGAGTAGGTCAAAAAGCAGTCAATACAACTGCTTTGTGGCATGGTAGGTTTGAAACTTGGCTGATAACACAACGGACAATGAGGAGGAAAGTGCTCATTAATTTGGGAAAAAATACTTGGTGTGCAAAAGAAGTGTGATCCAGCCACAGTTTGAGTTCCCATGCATCATCTGACCTGCAGTCTGCACTCTATGGAGATAAATACATCAATTTAAACCTCTCAAAATGAAATATAAGTGTTTGCATTTTTACTGCGTTTTTGTGGTGGGCTCAAAAGGAACATGTCCAAGCAGGCTGGATCCAGAGGACTCAGAACCAGTTCTACCCAAACACTTAGAAACAAGAAAATCCAAAACATGGGGCAACAGGGTGCATGGGAGCATGAGTCCAGTTTTGCCACTGCTGAGTTCAGGGGCTGAGGAATATCCATGCAGCACACACCGGTAATGGTTGCCCACAAAACATCCACCAGCCCCTCTGCTTAAAATAAAGCATTGTTGGGGGTGAGGCAGCAACTCAGTGTTGTCGATGGAAGGCAGGGTTTCTCACTGTACTGAGGGGCAGCCCTCCTCCCTGCCTGGGGTGAAAGCCACTGGCCATCCCTGTATCTATCTCTACCTTTCAGAATCATCAGTTCTTAAGTCTGGTTGATATTGCCAATTTTTACATGGCAGGAAGAGCTTTACAGCCTTCCAAGCCTTGAACCTTTCTGGTAACCATGGTTTAATTAATTTTTTAAAAAGTAGGTTTTTTATTGAACTAAAACTATTCCCAGCCATTAAAATGCCATGCCAGATTCTGAAGAGCAGAATGGTGATGAAGGCCTCCCTTTCACAGTGTTGTCCATTCATGTTCAGCTTGGAGCTCTGCAGGGCTCCCTGCTGAACACTGATGAATGAGGTCTTTGCAGCTTTTTATTGTGATATGGGGCTCTCCCACAGTGCGGGGAAGTTCAGTTAGCCTGAACTTAAAATAGTCCAAATGGACCTGAAGTCACACAGAGCACTTCTGGCTTTAGGGTACTTTTAGGCAGCCATAGCTCCATACCTAAACTGATTCATAAAATGAGTTTCCAGCAATAGTGTGATTCACTTGAAGTCTTTTTTGCCTTCCATTTCTGTACCATACTTCCTCCCTTGATCTCATGGCACCAATGCCTCTAAAACCCATGGCACTTCTAGCAGAGAGCCAGGTTAATGCTTGTGTTTTCTACCATTTCCTGCAGGCATCCCCAGCTGCTCTAGCAAAAAGCGTTTTGGCTGAAGTTCCAAACCAAGTCGTGGACTATTACAATGGCAAAGGGATAAAACCAAAATGTATGTCAGAGTACGAGTCTTCCAGGACACTAGCTCCATGAACCTGCCTGCACTCTTTTACAAAATTAAGAAAGAAAAATGCTACTGTCTACAACTACTGTATTTTAAAAAGGAAACAAAAAAAATAGCACGTTTTGGTGATTTTTAACTAAAATAACTTTTTTTTTTTGCATGTGTAGCCTAAAGGCTTAAATCTGTTAAGCAGTTGTATTGTTGAAAACCTTTTATGAGGAAAAAAATCCAGAAAAAAAGGGTGAACTCTTTACATTACAGCATGTTGCCTTGAAATAAAAAGTTATCTGTATCTGGTTTTTATACAGGTTTGTTGACATTTTGCTAAATTTCTTATATTTACACTGTAAAGCATTTTGAAATATTTATTGAGAGTTGATAGCCAAAATGTCTTTGGTTTAATCTGCTATGAACTGAGAGATTTTTCAAAATGGCAGATGCATGAACTGTATTTTGCATGTTTAAAATAAAAACAACACAGTTTTGCAGTTGTCTTTATTTCTCTCTCTGCCACAAGGCTGCCTGCTTTCAACTTCCATATTCCAAGGGAAGGGTAATAAAGTGTTTCAAGAGATACCTGACCTGAAGCATGGGCATTTCTAATGTTAGCACCTTATAACATGGACACCCAAACAAAGCCCACTAAGTCCGTGGCCTGAGTAGCAATTTTTCAAAAGCCTGACTAATCCAGCTGTTACAAAGTGTTCAGACTATAGCTGTAAAGAGATCTGGCTTGGAGAGCATGATCTATGAGGACTGCATGTCTTAAAACATGCCTACTTAATCCGAACAGTGTGGCTGGCTTTCAAACAGGATGTATTTTGGCTATCCAAATTTATAATCTCTTCTGTTTGGGAATTCTTATTTTATTTGATTTGTGTTTTAAAACTCACATACAGTATTCAACTCCGTGCGGCACATTTTCCAAATGAAATTTTGCACAGCCTGATTTTGTGACAAGCAGTAATTTATAACTTCATCCTCACACAGATCACTTGTGTGTGATAGAAGAACTTTTTTACCAAAAGAATATTGAAACCAAAAAGATTAGAGGACACACAAGAACAGAATGGTGGTGGATTGCACTTTCCATTGTGATATTTATATATGTAAGTGAAGAAATTAGATCAATGTTATTTTTTGTGTTTGAAGGATGACTTTTTAAAAACTAAGGAGAAAATTTGACAAAAAATAATCTCTGTGGGATTGTCCAAAAGGCACAACTTTGGATGAGTTGTACTCCCACTGAATTGAAAACATTCTTGTTGCTAGTTCCTGAAGAAGCTGTTTGGGGTCAGTGCTGAATATTTCGGTAACCTTTCCCTGTGAGCAAGGGGTTTTGGTTAAGAAATACATATTTTTAATATTTAAAGGTAATCCTCCTTTAGAGGTAACCTCCACAGGATCAGCTTTGATTGATGATTTTGTACCCTTAAATGAAGGCAGTGGGATAGCCAAGATGCATGGGGCTTCCTCCCCAGCACATTCAGTTCTGCCCCATCTCTATCCTGCAGTGCCATCATTCACACTTGCTTGTAAAGATTTCTTCAGCTGATCAGATACTGAGCAGCATCCAGTATTATTTGGCCATGGTTATAAATTGTCTGGAGATGTCCAAACTGATAGATCTCAAATCCACATTTCCGTGAAATGGCTGACACTTCATTTGAGAGCTTACCCTGTCAGGCTACACATCTCTCCCTCTGTGGATGTTTTTCATCTGGAAGCTACTGTGATCTCCCCTTGCATGTAATTCACCGTTCTGCCAATGACTCTTAATTCTTGCATACAACACCTCTAGTTTCTTATTTCCACTTCCCCCCTATTTTCTTTCCTTCCCTATTCTCAGGAGAAGCATTTTCTAGCTGTTAAAGCACAGGACTGAAAAACCAATGACTCCGTGTTCTTTCCTCTTCCTTTCCATCTCATTTTGTTTTCTTGCCCAAGATTTTTAAACGTTCTCCACCTCAGATTCCTCGTCTGTAAAATGAAGGTCACTGTCATGTATCATAAATATCTCTCAATAGTAGGGGGGAACTTTAATTCTTAAAAAGTGATTTGAGGTCCTTCCTCAGAGGCATGATGGTGCTCTCACTGTGTAAAGAGTATTACACTACCCTGGGACCTGCATTAAGGGATGTCATGTACAGTTGAGGAGAAGTTCAGCCTTTTCTTTTATAATTTGTCAGACTGAATAAAAAAAAGCTTTCAGCAAGAAAAATTAGGAATCAGATAAATTGTTCTTCTGGTACACGTGATCTTTGACTAATTTTTGAAGTCTTTATGGTTACACAGAATTGGGTGGTTACAGCTCTTCATTTCCAGAGGTGTTACGAGGTGCTTCTATAATGTGGCATCACATAAAATGCAGAGATCAACAGGCCATTGTATGCTGAACTATATAAACTATCAGTCATTTTCATTATGTACGTGGTCTATATAAGTGTCTTTAGAACCCCAGCTGCTGCAGATCATTCTGTTTACCTCACACAATCCTGATTATAAATGCTCTCTACTTAAAAACAAACATTATCAGTGGTTGATATAAGTCAGCAATTCTGTAGCAGCCCTCAGGTATTTAGAAAGGTACCTTCACAGTATTGAAAAATCAGTTGGAAATCTTCTTCAGTCTGTACAGATCTCAGCATGTAAGGCAAACACGTAATAGTGTGGTGAGTTGGTGTAGGATGCACAAAAGACAAATCTGGCCATATGGTAAAGGCTTACTAATGAGGCTTTGGATGTTATTTTCATTGCTCCAAGCTACTCTCAGCAATAAAATACTGTGGACTTTGTGCAGGTTAACCTCGTTAAATATATGAATGTATCTCTGAAATGGGATATTTTTTTCCTGTTTTATCTACTTAGGGTTTTAGCAAGGCCATTCTGCCTTTAGGCTGAACTGCCATCAATTTCTCCTGCAGATTTTTTATGCAAATTTAAACTTCTACTGCCTTTTGATGGATCATTTTAAATTCTGAAAACCGCTTTAAAATAAATTACATCTTGTCCTTTTGGGATAACCAATGATCTAAAATATATTCTCTGCCAACTACAACCCTGCCTTCCTTTTTATCTCAAATCCAATTCAAAAACCAAAAAAGTCACAGAAAACTCCTATTAACCCAAAATACATTAACATCTATAACTCTTGAGCCAGATACTGGGATGAATTGTATATTTAGTTTGTAGGGGAAACTAAGTCCACAAGAGATTTGGAAAAAAGCATTAATACACTGCCAAGTGCTTATTACCCTAAAGGAAAACCTTTCCATATGAAGATTTTACCATGATGAACAATGTAAAGTTCTACTTTCTTTTTCCTTTATGTACAGGAAGTGCCATTTTTGCTACAAGAAAAATAGAGTTTATAGCACCACCTTCACACAGAGGTCTTATTTGTACCTGCAGTCCTGTACTGAGGAGCTGCACTATACCAGAGACAATTTCAGCAATTAGAGAGCTATATGAATGATAACTGTCAGCCCAGCTGCATGTTTGCTTGCAGCATTCACTGCAAACCATCAGCTTGCTGCACTCCCACCCCCTCTTTTTTGTTTTTTCCAATTTCATTGCAAAGCTGGAGAGATCCTCCAAACTGATCAGGTGAAACCCAGGTGACCTCTCCTGTGAAGGATGACAGTTCAAAAGTGGTGTTCCCACTTCCTGCAGTTCTGAGGACTACCCAAGGCAGCAAACTGGTGGGAAAGGTTTTTGTAAATGGGTGCTCTCTTTCCTCCAAAAGAAGTGGTAGCCACTTCCAATGCTGTGCAGAAAGCCTTTTACTGCTGTGTTCAGAAGGCACTTGAATTCTTGTCCCACTAGTTTGAGGAGGCAGTTTGCCATCTGATTGCATTCAGAGCTGCAGTCATCTTGCTACACCCGCTCCCCTTTACACACGCAAACCTGACAAATTCATGCCTCTTTAGCACCATGACAAGTGCATGCACCAAAAAAAAAAAAAAAAAAAAAAAAAAAAAAACCAAACAAAAATTGCACCATGATAAAAAGGGGGAAGTACAAAACTGAAACTTTTCTCTCAGAAATGTGTGCCCTGCCACTGTGCATTACTTCCAAGTTTCTGGTGCATGAAATCCTTTGTCACCTCAGCTGTGCAGGATGCTTTTCTCATCATTCTCAAAATGATGAGAAAAGCATCATACTGTGGCAACAAGGCTCACTAGGATCAAGGGAGCACTCTTCTCTGGCTGGGAACAGCTGCCATGGCCGGGCAAGTCACTTGATCTTGCAACGTGCCTTCATTCCAGATCTCAAAAATGGGGGCAAATAGAATGTTGCTACTTTCTGAGGAGTTTTGGTTGGGTTGCACCACTGTAGGGTTGTCACAGTGCTTAGAAATTGGGACATAACACCTTTATCACCTTTAGACCCTTTATTTTTCCTGCTATAAAGTCTCTATCAGAGCAGCAGCATAAGCTACCAATTGACCCCATTAGAAAACACATCTGCATGAAATTTAGCAACATCCCTGATGCTGTTCTCAATGGCAGGGAGAGAGTAGAAAGATGCAGTGATTGCTGTGATAGCAGAGATGACTACCCAGCCTCAAAGAGGCAATGACAGTTGGACTGAAAACCTGGGAGATCCAATTCTGAACACACTACGTGGCTACTTCATAAAAGGACAAGAAGTAAATTCAGGACAAGGAATGTTTGTGGAAGCCACTGATAAATTTCTGGATCACAGTTTTGAGTGTGAACACCAAAATAGCTCAGTTACAAGCTTCAAGTGCAACACCCCCCCACACACATACCATAGTAGGGGAGAAGATGGAGTAGTGGGGCAAAGAAAAGGAAGGACAGATACCAGTTGCCCATGCTGAAAGCTCATGTGTCTTTATAAAAAGGGATTTCTGCTGAAACCAGAAGGAAATCTTGGGTTCATACCCCTTTTCTGTCCTAACTGTGCACTCTCGGGTGTGCTGGTTCCCTGCTCAGAAAAGGACAAAAAGGGTGAGTCATTCTGAATACTGATGAAAGCCAGACCACACCAAAGCCAGAGTGTCACAGGTACCATCCCTGTGTCAGGCTGCCCAGAACCCTCTGCCTTATCCACACATTTTAATTTTACCGGGAATTTCCCTGGCTACACTATTAAATACTCTTCCCATAAAAGCTGCCCTCCTGCCATCACACGGCCCAGCCACTGGCTCAGAGCACATAATCATGGAATGATGGGATCATTCAGGTTGGGAAAGGCCTCTGAAATCATCGAGTCCACCCATTATCCCAGCACTGTCAGGGCCATCACATCACCCCGTCCTTAGTGCAACATCTACATGGTTTTTTGAACTCTCCCAGGGACAGTGATCCCATCACCTTCCCTTGGCAGCCTTTTCCAATGCTTAACCACCCTTTCCGTGAAGAGATTTCCACCAATATCCGATCTAAACTGCTTCTGGCACGACTTTAGGCCTTTTCCTCTTGTCCTGTCGCTCATTTCTATGGAAGCAAAGCCCTGAAGTGGTTAAGCACCGCACCCCGAGGAAGTTTGACACAGCACAGTCGCTTCTTCCCAGACACCGCCACATCCCCGAGGGCATCTGCTCAACACCTGCAGGAAGGTTTTGAGTCCATTGTGCCTCAACGCTGTACGCTAGGGGTGCTTGCCAGCGATAAACCCCACCAGTCGCTGGCATTTTCCCGTCTTAGACAATCGTGTGTTGTACTTCACTGGCTCGCGGCTGGAATGCAGGCAGAGGAGTTATGGCAGAGATGGGCGAGGTATTCCCCCCCGGGTCAGAGATGCCCCATTGCCACGGGTGCCGCAGCCCACGCCCACGACTTCGAGGTGATTCGGGAGCTTTCATGTCACTCTTGACTCCACTCGCCGCGGAACTCTCCGTCCGGGGCAGCACGGAAGGTTTCCAGCGGCGGACGCGGCGGGGCCGGAAGGCGGCGGCGGCTCCGCCGGGGTGGCGGCATGGCGGGCTGGGCGCGGCTGGCCCGGCTCGGCGGGCGCCTCTGGGCAGCGGCGGCGCCGGCTCCCGCACACAGGTAGCGGCACGGCTGGGAGAGGAAGGGGCTGCGGCGGGGGAGGAGAGGGGAGGGAAAGAAGAAGCGGCAGGAAGAGCAGGGAGCAGAGCGTGGCTCGGCCCCTGTCGCTGCCCCGAGGGCATAGAAGAGTGGAATGGCCTGGGTTGGAGGGGAACCTTGAAGATAATGTAATTCCAGCCCCTGTGCTGTGGGAAGGGACGCCTTCAGCTAGACCAGGTTGCTCAGAGCTGCATCCACCGTGGCCTTGAACGCTGCCAGGGATGAGACATCCACAGCTTCTCTGAGCAACCTGTTCCAGTGCCTCACCACCCTCACAGCAAAGAATTTCGTCCTAATATCTAATCTAAGCCTACTGTCTTTCAGTTTGAACCCATTCCCCCTTGTCTTGCCACTACATGCTCTTGTAAGTAGGTTTGCCTCGACTTTCCTGTAAATTCCCTTCAGGTACTGGAAGGTGAGGGGCGCCTGAGCAGCCCTTTTCCCTCGGTGGCCTCTGCTCCCCCGGGCGCCGTCCCTGGCCGCCGCTCTTTGGAGAAGCCTCTGTGTGCAGCGCCTGGAAGCTTTGTTCGTGTCCCAGGGGTTACTGCTGGGGCATTCCAGCCTTAGAAATAGCCCCGGCCTTAGAAGTAGCTCCAGCCTGCGTGGGTGTTATGGCTGGACAGCCGTGTTCACATGCAGAGCATCTTTGCAGCATAGTGAGTGACTTTACCTGCCATGTTTTGGGTCACCTTGGCCCACTGGCCACGTGCATTCACTACCTGTGCTATTAAATACTCTTTTGCTGACGTTGCAGAGAACTGGGGAGCATTCAAGCCTTTTTCAGCCCTCATAAAATTTATGGCAGGAGACTAAGCTGTTTAGCAGTGTTTGTAGAATCAGAGTTGTTGGGGCTGGAAGGGAGCTGAGGAGCCAAGTTCTAAGCTGGGGTCTAAATTCTTTCTTACAGTGTGACCAGCCCTGAGGTCAGACCAGGTTGCTCATGGCTTTGTGGTTTTGGGCCTTGAAAGCCTCCAGGGACTAAATCTTCTCGGTCCCTCTAAACCCCAGTGCCAATGTTTGACTGTCTTCAGGCCGAATGTTTTTTCCTTATGTTGAATCTGACTCCCTCTGTTCAGTTTTTAGCACTTCTCTCACTCTCCTGGCATGCACCTCATTGACATGGCCTGCCTTGGTCTTGTCAGTAGCTTTCTCACAAATTATTCCATGCAACTTGTGGATGGGACTGTGCATTTCTCCATTATGAATTTCACTGGGTTCCTTGTTGGTTTGTCCCTCTGGCTGGCAAGGCACACTCTTGAGCATCATCCACTTCTCCCTTCAAACTTAATCACTCATCCCCTCTCTGAGGCCACTGATAAAGATATTGAACAGGACAAGTCTCTGGGCAAGGAACAGTGCTTGTAACCGGCCTTTTAGTAGAGCCCAAACCATCAGCTGTGACTCCTTCAGCTGATAGTCCAGCCAGGTTTTTGCTTGGCTGGTACTTCACCCATCCATGCCATAACATCTCACCTTGGATAGAAGGATGCCAGAAGGATGCCACAAGAGATTGTTTTAAAAAGTCTTGCTAAAGTTAAGGTAAACAGTACCTACTGTTACCTCTTTTGTTCATGGATCTAGCTGGGGGTTTTTATCTTAAAAGGAGTGGTTGGTTGGTTGTTGTTTGCTCCCCTTTGGTATAATTCAGAATACTTAGTCAAATGACTAATAATAGATAATTAGATGTTTAATAAGTTGGATGTAACATCAATGTTATGAGACATTTTTTGTACTGATAAGACACTCACTCAAAACCTTTTCCCACCTCTGGAAAGGGGTCAGCTGGGCTTTGTAGTCAGGCACATCAACAGTTCAACGTGGTGGCACGAGCATCTTTCTGAAGAGAATGTGGAGTTCCTCAAGAAGGTAACTGCAGAGGAGTACAAAGCTCAGACAGCCAGCAAGCTGTGCCCTCTGAAAGATGAGCCATGGCCACTGAATAAGTGGACACCAGGTGAGAAAGTATCTCTTCTTGAGAAGAAGAAATACCTGTTCATGCTGAAATTATTATTGCTGTTTTGTTGTTGGTTTCAGTAACATTAGGATTGTGTCTTGTGAAGTATTCTTTTGGCTTTCACATCAGTCATTCAATAAATCTCCTAGTAAATAAGTAAATATAATACATCAGTTCTCTTAAAAGCATTTAAAATATTACAAGGTGTTAAAAACCTTTTAAGAACTTTTAGTTCTTAAGTTTAGTTTTTAGTCCAGCACTTGGCCCATCCCACTGCTGTACAACAAGAAGATAATAAATTAAGAATTTGTCAATAAAGTCTCCTTAGAATATAAAGTGTATGAACTTGAAAACGTTCTTATTGCTGGATTCTGAAGAAAAAGTGTAGTATATAATACATCCCACTTCTGGTCTGTGATTACAAATTCTTGTGGACTACAACACAGAATTAAGTTTTTGAGCTTTCAAAAGGGTCACATCATTTGTGTGGCAGACTTGACAGGTTGCCTTTGCAAAGATTGGGGTAGGAGGAACCTCCTAGAGTAAACTTTTCAATAGTTAGTCTGGCTCTAATACATGGGCATTGTATTTTTCCAAAATTCCAAAATTTTTGGAAAAACAACCGAACCAAAAGTAGTTGCATTTTCTATCAAACACACCTGAAATAAGTAGAACTTTACTGCTGCCGGGGTTAAAACCCCCTCCCTACCTGCAAGGATTTAGTGGTGTTTTCTTCACCTCCTTAGGAAAGATGAGAGTTAATGGGACTTTGCAGATAATTAGATGAATTCTTTCAGTTATTAAGTATGAAGGTGCATCCATGTTCTGTTTTGATCTACAGATTCCATCAGAGTTGGTGTTGTTGCTGTAAAACTGGGAATGATGCCAATATGGACCAAATCAGGAGAAAAACATGCTGTCACACTACTTAAGGTGAAATAAACCATAATGAATTTCATCTCCTACACTGTATTCAGATTGTAAGCCAGTTGTTTCAAGGAAAAGTGAAACTTACTACTTGAACAGAGTAGGAAATCCTGAAAGAAACTGAAGATTTCTTTTACTCCTGTGTAGTACACCATACCCATTCTGTTTATATCCAAACTTTCTAGGAGTGGTCTGCCTCACTGGCTCAGGTATTCAAATGCTGCAGAGCTGTGAGTAGTGTTACCTAGGTGATGCAACAAAGCTGGGGTTAACTACCCCACTTCACTTCTTTTATTTCTCCACCTGCAGGCATGTTTGGATTAGTTTCACCTTGGTTTCTGAGCCTTTGTAGCTCTGAAGCTGCTTCTTCATATTCTCTGGCAGCTGCTCTTGTGATGAAGCCTTTTGCTGACTGGCTGCTGCCATAAGAGGAGCCACTGCTGTGAAGGCCATCAGGTTCACAGGGCAAAGGAGCAGGAGTCTAAAATGGGAACTCTTACTGTGTGCTTTGCATCCTTACAATAGGGAATTGGCAGATCTTGTGTGGAAAAGGTGATTATAATTTCTAGAGCATTTATGAAATTAGTTTGCATTCTCCTCTTTTTTTTTTTTTTGCTAAAATAAGCCTTCAGTTCATTGGAAAAGCAATGTCAGTGGTAAAAACATAACACGCTGTCTTACTTGTAGGCTGTATCTTCTATGAAAGCAGAATGAGTTTGATGTTGTCTTAAAGTGTACACATCTGCTTATGCTCAGACAAACATTTTCTTTTCTCTAGGTTCAAGATTGCCATGTATTAAGATATG
The DNA here is from genome assembly GCA_013401135.1 of Cettia cetti. Taxonomy (NCBI): domain Eukaryota; kingdom Metazoa; phylum Chordata; class Aves; order Passeriformes; family Sylviidae; genus Cettia; species Cettia cetti. Next base: position 33,759 of record VZUI01000117.1, on the reverse strand, counting down.
TTTCAAAGGAAGAGTCAGGTGGAAAAACGGCTAAGCTGCTTGTTGGAGGCAAAAATGTATCTCCTTTTTCTGTAAGTGAAGCACTTTGGGTGTCCCTGGTGGAATAGTTGTTTCTGTTGTGATTACAATGCAAAAGTAGTATAAGTAGACTTCCCTGAAAGATTTATTGGCAGACAAGCATGCTTTGTAATTGATCTCTTGTCACATTCACCTTTGCTGTTTCCTAAAGCAGAAGTAAATTCTTGGTTGAGAGAATAGCAAGAGGAACTTTTTTGAAAGTCTTGCTTCTTAATTCTCTAGGAAAGCTGTGGGTTTAGGTTTTGCTTTGATGTGCAGTGTCCCATGCTGGTGAAAAGGTTTGAAGGACCACTGGCAGTGGAGAAATGTGTGTTCTTCATGTCTGTGGAGATGCAGTTGAGATGAGGACTGCAAGATACACACTAGGGGCCTGTAAGTTGTAAACTTACTCAGCTCCATCAGTTGTTTGCTTGCTCTTCTGTATTGTCCTTTTAGCTACAGTTCTAATTTTTCCCCAGGTCTGTCGACATTGTTTAATTTGCCTGTAGTTCTGCTGGTAAGTAACTTTATGAGGTGTCTTTTCAAGAAGATAGATTGTAACTCATCAACAGCCATATCAAAGCCACTCACTTGTTTAGACATCCCAGTTGCTTGATGTGGAATTTCCAGATATCTCTAGTGGCTGAGGTTGTCTGGCAGAGCTGTCATTCCCAAGGATGAGTTAGAGATCAAGCAGGAACAAAGTATTCCCTCAAAGGATTGCAGTTTCTGTGATGCATTATTTCTGTAAAATATAATTTTTCAATTCTTGCAATATCCTGACACTCAGTTGTCTGATTTAGGCAAGTGAAAAAATCCCAGGGCTCATGACTACTAAGCAGATTATCTCAGTTCATGATCATGGCTTTTTGAAGACATAGATTTCCATTTTTCAAACAGATGCTTGTTCCAGGGCCTCAGAATTAATCTGTGTACTTGTTTCTGCTTTAGTGGAGGTAAGAGAAGAGGGACCTTTTTTCCTTTGATAGATCTGTTGGCTTTTTTAGTATATTCTATTGATTTTGAACAGGCTTATACTTCAAGGTACCATTCTTTTATTCAGTTGGTTTATGCCATGTCACAGCTTGTACTCTTCAGGTGTCTATCCTGTCACTCCAGTCCATTTCCATTTTCCAGGTATGACGTTTATCCTGGAAAAAAAGACAACTGTGTTTTTTTCTTTCCTCTTACTTTGGTCTAAGACATGCAAGAGTCATGGGAATAATAATTTTCAAGTTGTATTTTGCATCTTCATTATCTTTTCATGAAGATGATGTCACTAGTAAATCCACTATGTTGTCAGTGTAAAAACATGCCAGAAGTGAGGAGGTATAAAGAAAACTTCTTTCTAAATAGCTTCTATGAAAATTTCTTCAAAACAGAACTACCTAAAAAGTCAACTCAAGGACTTTCTAGAAGTGTGAGTTATGTTAAAGACTTTCTTTGGGCATAACTTTTCCCAAGTTAGTGTCTATTAATTTGGTTGAACTTGGACTCATTTTAATAAAGCAATTAATTAAATATCCTTTGAGCAATCTTTGGTCCTGAGACTGAACTGTGTAGTATTGATATTATTGTTGTTCTTACTATTTTTATTATTGTACTGAGCTTGGTATTATTATTTTTGACAACATCATTGTATAAACTAGATAATTCCAAAGGAAGAATTTGGCATGCTGATTCTGAGTAGTTTTACTTGTTAGGGTTCTAACAAGTGATGTATTTCTGTGGTTTAGCTGCAAGTTTAGATCATGGTTTTCCTATGTTTATCAGCCTTTTTATGTGTTTCTTTTCTCTCTGAAGTGTCAGAAGTGAGAATTAAAAGAAAGGTGAATGATGCTGTCTTCTATTACCATCAGCAATTTCTCTTTAGTTAATTCCTCACAGGAACATCTGTTCCTCAGATTCCTCACAGCTACTAATTTTTAATGAATTCAATCAAAAGATTCCTTCAGTAATTTTTCTAACAAAGAATTTCCTGTATTTCTTTGGAGTGTCAAATCACCTTAAAACTGATAAGGGGTGTTGCAGTTTTAGCAAAATTCATTTTTCCTTTTTAGCTTGATGTATGTCACTCTCTTATAAGTGAACAGATTTTTCATGATTTTTTAATGCAAAATTATGCTCAAAAGTACAGTTCTGTCAGGGGTCAAACTTTTTTTGGTCAAAACTATTTTATATGCTTCCTCTAAGTGAGGGCGTATCGATCATTTTCCTATTATACTGGAAGATATTGTTGGTGTTTTTTAAAAAAGGAACATCTGAGAATTCCCTCAGTGATCCCCTCATCAATATTGCTCTTTAGTTAGGGTTTCTAAGGACTGTGCTGTTTTGTTTGTAAAAATACATCTCTCTGACTTGGCTGTTTGAAGAGGAGGTGCTGTTACAGTAGAACAGTGCCAGGCCGCAGCCTAGAGTAGGACCCTTGAGTTGTAAGTGAATTTTACCCTTTGACTTCCCCATGCTCTTCTTCAGCTGTAGTAGCTCTTTCCAGCCACCCGTGCAGAGGGCTCCAAGGGCTCCTCTTGCTGTAGCTTAAGGCAGCAGTTTTACATAGCTGAAAATAAAGGATTGATATACAGGCACTTAGTAGGAAGTCCATATCTTTATTTTTCATTCTCACATATAGTTCTGCAGATTAATACAGGTGCTCCACTGATCCCTCAAATGTTTTTTGTCTTAGGAGATATTTTACATGTAGTTGATTCTGGTTTTTTAAAGGTATTTGAGGTATTTTGTACTGTGACCTCAAGTTAAAAAAATCTCTCAAGCAACAGTTTTCACCCTTAAAAAACAGATTCATAAACTTAAAATTTCCGTTTTTTTTCAAAATCAGAGATCTCGTAATCTTGCTTCCTCATTCTTCTTAAAACTTCCTCTGTTCTAACACTTTTCAACAAATGTTTGAAAACGAAAGGGCAACATGCATATTTTCAAAATAGTGTTTTCAAATACACTAAGTAACATTTTTAAAGTTGTCCACATTACTTGCACTTGAAATACACAAAATAATTTTTGAGAGATAGGGAACTGGATAGGAGTTTTGAGAATCAAATCTCAAAGATGAGATTATCCAAGTGTAATAGTATTATTAGATGCTTAAATTGCTTTCTACCAGAAATCATTTGAAGGAAAATCAGCTGCATCACTTTTTTTTTTTTTCCCCATGGCCACAATTTTCCTGCATCACTGTTTCTGCTGCTTGGTTTCATCTCAGTGGTCTGCTGTTCTGTGAGATGTCTTGTTTAAAACAGCTGAGAATAATTTTAAGTACTTTTAAATTTATCAGACTCATCTGAAAAGATCCCTGCTTTAATAAGTCAGCAGTGGTTTGACACTGAGTGTACTTGCTATATCTCAAAAATACATGGATCATAAGCTTATTGTTATTAATTTTTCTTTTTTTTGCCCAGAGACTCAAAATTTTCTTCTGTGGAAATGTAAGCATTTCTAGAAGTTTCTGCAATATGAGAATTTTTTTCTCTGGTTTTGTTAGTTAAATAAATTACATTTATCGTGGTGTGGAACTAAGCCATCAGAAGCTTTGAAAGAGAGAACCTACTTCTAAATTACTACAAAGCTTGTAGGTCATGAAAAAAAAAGTAGCATCTGTCATCTACATTCTAAATGATTGGTTTTCCTTTTCTGTTCTTCGATAGCTTCATATATCTCTTGTTTATATTAGGTAGCTGTAGGGTAACTACTTGACAGAAAGTAAAAAGCAAGAGTTTTTAAATAAACTTCATTTAGAGATAAAATGCAAGCCTCAAGATGAAATTCTAGTATGATGTATCTGTTTCTCTGAGTGTTACTGACAGCCTGTAATTATTTTCTGTGCTAGGTTGATTCTTGGGTATTTTAAGATAACTTCTTTTTTATGGCTACTTTTTGTTACAGAAACCAGAGTCTGCACATGAAATTTTTAAAGAGGCTGGGGTGCCGCGGAAGCAGAAAGTTACAACATTTAATGTGACAGATGATGCCATAATTAAACCAGGTAATCTTTTAGAGCTAGTGAGTATTATAGGCATAGTCATTTAGCATCTGCCACTTGTAGACTTAAATTAAGTTATGATGTATATTTCAGTGTTGTTTTTAATAGAAATTGCTGAATTCTTTGTTATTAAGCACAAGCAAACTTTTTTTCATAGGGAAAATTAGAAAGTGGGTTTTACTTTTTATTTGCTGAGATGTAGGACTTTTGCTTTTTCCAGGATAATGTGTTTCCATCTATGAGAAAATAAATCCAATCCAAATTTTCTAATCTGAACATTGAGTTAAGAAGTAAATGTCTGTAACCTTGACTCAGTTATTGGGCATGTATATGGATACAGTTACTGGAAGTTCTGTGTTTATCCTTATGAGAGGGACACAGAATTTTGTGGTAATGTTTTTCAGGACCCTGAAATAGCAGTTTGAGTTTTGTTTCTTCTTGCAGCATTCAAAAGTAGGATGATGATTGCTTTTTCTCACAGCTTGCAAAGTAATACACACTAAAACATGTTTATAACAAACAATATCAGTAAAAATCAGTATTGGAGGTTTGAAGATCAAGTGAAAAGTTTTAAGTTTCTGAGGTTTTATTAGGTAGTTTATTTAGGTTGCATTTATTTTGTGGTTTTTGGCAGTTACAGGTATTTTCTGAAGAATTACGTAGCGTAGGAAACTAATGCATTGCATCTTCAGTGCCATTAGTGGAGCCTTTTGCAAGACCTTTTTAAGACAGTGCTTGATCACAATCAAGTCTGACATGAAGAGGAAGTCTGAGCTGATAAATGGAAGCAATAGCTTGAGATAAAGCAGAATTGCAAGTTTTTTGATAAGCTGGTTTTGCAGTATGTGTGTTTTGTACATAACATCTTTTATGTGCATGATTTTGTGTCAGTTGACAGGTGTCTTATCCACATGTATGGATTATGTAAATATAACATGAAATAATATGAAAGTTTTTATGCTTGAGACTTACAAGACGTTTACATAATTTCAGTTTGCATTCATACTGATTGGAGAAAGCATGAAAGCAATTGAAAAAACCTGACGCAATTAAAATTTTATTTTAATGGATGTATAACAGACTGCAAACTGAAATATGCAACCACATGGATCTTCAGATTAAAGTTCATTTGTAATGAGCTAAGTTATCAGTTTTTCTTTGTTGGTTTTTTTTAAGCTGCTAGTGAAAGTAAATTTGCACTTGAATGAAAAAAAAAAAAAACATTGAAGACAGAACAAATCTAAAATTAACATTTTGGTACTGCAAGTACTTAAGGAATTACTGTAATTACAGTGAGGTGAGTGATGTCACTGACCTGCAGTAGCACTGTTTCTCCTAAAGGTTAGCATGTAGACAATTCCCTAGTGAAGGAAGCTGTACTTTTGCCACAGACTTTAGTTGGGAAACACTATGCCTTAATAGTGGAAGAGCTGCAAAATTTTTTTAACCCCTTTTTTATAGTAAGGCGGGGGGGGTTTCGTTTTTTGGTTTCTTTAAAAAAAAACCCTCTACCTTGTGAAGTGCTAGTAGTTCTAAGTGCAGCATATTCTGTTTTCTTGCTAATCATATGTATTTTGAGTCTTAACTAATTAGGCACTTCGGGCTTTGGCAGTGTATGAAGGGCAATGTATCTGAGTAAAGCCTTGACCCTTCCTTCCTGCTTATCTGAAATTGAGTTATATCCTATGTGTGCTTACATAGTAAATACAAGGCATCTGTTTTAGTCAGTGAGGTTCATCAAGAAGAACAAATAAGATGTAAATAACAAGTTCTGTTTCCTTTCCTGTGACTGTAACCTACCCTGGAGGATAATGGCTGGGTAGTGCTTTGAGGATTTCAGCGCTGAGTTGAACATGATCTCTCTCTTCTTCTGCAGGCACTCCTTTGTATGCTGCTCACTTCCGCCCCGGGCAGTTTGTGGATGTTACTGCAAAAACGTAGGTGCCTGAGGATTTATTGTGTCTTAAATCTCTCTTAAAGAGACTGGCTGATTTTTTTTTTCACTTCTAATTTGGCTTGAACTCATGGCTCATGAAAGCTGAAATGCAATTGCAGTGGTAGTGACAGGAAATTGATGTCTATTCATTCATTGGGTCATAAATATCAAATTATATTTTTTGATGAGGTTTACTCTTGGTTTTGAACAAAGCAGGTAGACTGTTAATGCTTTTAAGGCTGAGGTTCTGCCTGTGTTGTCTATCACGTGCCCGTGATTAGCATGGGCAAAGTGATCTTTAATGCAGTATTTCTAGTATGTAAAAATAAAGAATAAATGCTGAAAGGCATTGGTTCTCAAAAAGACTGCTTAATTTTAGTTTGGTGAAGAGATGGGAAGAGAGATGTGGACTGAAAGGATAGTAAAAGATAGTGAATACATTTAGCAGTACAACAGAGCTGTCAAATTCTGTTTGTTTGTTTTCTCTCACATTCCAGCTCATGTCCTTTTCAGCAGTGGCCAAAGATCTTTTACTTTCATGTGAGAGGAATAATTTCCTGTCAGACCACTGCGAATGCCAAATCAGAGCTCAAGTAATACAGGGTATTTAAAAGAAAAACTGGCATCTTGTGGCAGACTGGTCCTGGCTCTTGTAGTATGTCTGTGATTTCCCCTGACCAAGAGAACTCCTGTCTCCCTATTTCAGTGTCATGATACCAAGACATTTGCCATTACATGTTTTATTTTCTCTGCAATGGAGATAGTACCCAGCTGCAGTTGTCTCACATGTAAGGTTGTTAAACCTGTAAAAGTCCAATACTGTTTGCAGGATTTTGTATATGTGGGGAAACCTGCCATATCAACAGAGCTGAGTATGCAATTCTAATAGATCTACACCTCACTACATTTGTGAGGGCACTCTATTGAGAAAAACAGTTCAAGGAATTGACTGGAATTAGTATTTTTTCCATGTCAGACTTTCTTACACAATACTTAAATCTGGCATATTATTCATTCTGCTTCTAAATTGCATTCAGTGAGCATCCTGTAAGAGACCATAGCTTGTTTGCAAAACAAAGCACATGATCATTAGGAATACAGTCATTTAGTGGAGATTATGTGTCAGTCTTTGTTAATACAGAAAAGCTTTGTTTTTCTAGGGGTTTTTCCCATAACTAGGAAAGGGATTTTTTAGCAGTGTAGAAGATACTGGTGAACAGTCACAGGGTATTGATTTTTATTTTTTGAAAATACTAGAAGCTAAAAATAGGCTGGGTTTGTGGTCCTGTTCAGAATCCATCCTAGATTCTAGTTCAGTATTTCTAATGTAATGTTTTCTCCAGATATTTGTATGATCCCATTTCAGAAATTAGCTGTGTATTGCTGATTTGTGCTGCTGTAATCAGTTTGTACTGCTGATTTGGTAGCATATTTCTTGTAATCCTTCTGTAGAGGTGAAGGAAACATTCTTTAACTGAAGAGAAAGGTGAAATGGGTTTTCTGTCAGTGTGATTCTCTAATTATTCCAGTCTTTCTATATCAATTTTTTTTTACCTTTTTCTGCGGCTCGCTTACATTCTGATTTCTATTTCTTTGGAATGTTTTATTTATCATGTTTCTTTAGCTCTTGGTCAAGAATTAAGTTATGTTACTACATTTCAGTTTTTATTCTGTTGTTTTACTTTTTTCCATGCAATTTCATCCAGCTAAGTCCTATCCAACCTGGGGAAGGACTTGGAGGGAGCACCTGAGTCTTTCTCATTCAAACCATTATGGACTTGAAAAACAGTAATTCCTAAAAACATGCTGTCAAATAAAGTTTTTAGAAATATATTTAAAACGTGAACATTTTTGAGTTTGACAGAAATTTTGCTTTATTTAGAGAAAACAGAGTGTACAATGTCAGAAATCATATGGATGAAAATAGCAGTGCTGCTGATAATAGCATGATTAATTGTGATAAGTACTTTAGAAAGGAAAGAAAACTAATGTCACCTCACTGAGGAGATAACATAGTGGAATAAAAAGGATATTTTAATCTTTTACCAACTTATAATTGTTCAGATGAGCAAGAGATCCTTGTGTATGCTTTCTTCTGTAAAAGGAAGGAATGTAAATAAAAAATATGCTCCTTATAAGTAAGCAAACTTTGAACTTCATTTCAGAAGTGTTGGGTTAGCCTCTTCATTTGGTTACCAAATTGTAGGGGGGGGTTCTTTTGATCTTCCCTACAAATCTTTTTGTCAAAGTCTTTTGAAATATTTTGATTCTTTTATACCTCTGTGAAGAAAAACACTTTCATAGGAATGAGAGGATCAGTTAAAGATTTATGTATACACTTCATTTTTATTTGAAATCTCATAATTGTTCAGCATGATATAAGTGGCTTTTAGAACACTGAAGAGTAGGCAATGTGTCTGCATGCTGTCATTCTATAGTGCTGAAATATTTTCCTTGGTACTTATTTTCAGCAATTTAAAAGCTCAGTCCTTAAGTTTAGCCCTACTAATCTTGGAGCTAAAATGCAGAACACATCCAGAAACACTTCTCTCACAGGCTGCAGCCCTGTGACCCCACCTTGAGTACCACAGCCAACTCTGTGGTCCCCTCTAGGGATGGAGTACCTTGTCCGTGAGGAAAGGCTAAGGGAACTGGGATTGTTCAGCCTGGAGAAGTCTTCAGGGTGACCTAATTGCAGCCTTCCAGTACCTGAAGGGTGCCTGTAAGAAAGATGGAGGAAGACTATTTACAAAAGCATGTGGTGACAGGACAAATGGCTTCAAACTGAGAGTAGGTTTAGATTAAATATTTGGAAGAAATTCTTCACTGTGAGTGTGTTAATGAACATCAGAAGTGTTGTCATTACCAAGAAAAAGCCAACGGTAGTTTTGCTGGAAATGGGCTAGAATTAAGTGGTGAGTCTAGAGTGTTTATGGTTTATTTAATTTTTGCTCAATTAACAGTGTAATCTGAGCCTGAATCTGAATTCTCCGTTTGCCCAAAGTTATTAGTGTAAGTCGTTGCAACACCTCTCCTCTGCAGCATCGAAATAATGCTCTTTTAAATTCACTACGTTTGAAGAGTTACTAGCAAAATAAATTGTTGCTTAATTGAGTGCTTTATTCCAGTAGCTTTCTAAATGAAAGTTCTCTAATTAGGTACTGGCATTTAACTTGTATCAAACCTGGAAGATGAGAGTTTGTACAAAATTAGGTAGTTGACCTCAACACCTGCTTTCCTGCAGGTGAGACCAGAACAAATGTAATTAAACTCTATTTTTAACTCTACAGAAAGATTATTTTCCTTTTATTTAACTCTTTTGTGTCTTAGTTTTTTATATCATCATTGCTCCCTGTGATTACTTTCTGGGAATCAGGTAATGCTTCACTCAGTGAAGCCAACTAAACTAAGTCACTAAATTGAATCTATTGAAGAACAGAGGCATTCTCCATATCAAATCTAGTTTTATAAGTCTCATGCATGTGGGGTGTTGTGCTCAGATATGGTGTCTAATGTAATGTGTAGAACATTGAAAATATATAGCCCTTGATTCAAACCCAGACAACAGGTAGAAGATGTCTTAGCATTATATACAGGATAATTAAGATCTCAAACATTTTACTTCAGTGTATGTGCTTGGTTATCATATTTCAGATACTGTAGCAAACTCGATTCTTTCTGAGTGGATTCTAGGTATTCTGTTAAAATAATGTATAGTACTGGGTTGACATCCTGCTTTGACAGATCTTAATGCTTTTTGAAAAACTCCACTGGCTTAGGTTGAGTTTCAGTAATTATTTTTTTGTTGGTGATACTTGTGAATGTATTCACACCTAGTAATTTCTAAGAAGGGCAAGGGGGCAGTTAAACCCTCTTCTGATTTTCCATAGTATGTCTTGAACAGTGTGCATCTTAAGTTCTCTTCCTTGTTTATATAAGATAAATATTAGTTTCAAAAGCATGTTGCATTTCATACAATTGGAAGAATGTAAAATATTTGCATTAGAAATACAGATAAATTGTGGGTCATGGAAAATGTACTCATCATATTTTTTTTTGCATACAGTGGAGAAATCCACCACTTGTCTGAAAACAGATCTTACTCAAATCAACTTAGGCTGGAAAAGCACTGTTCTTTAGAATGCTTGAGGTATATTGGCTGAGCCACTAACTGCCTAGTTGATCAGTTCTAAATTTTATTATAAACCAGATGTTAGTAGTTCCTTGCTTTATTTTGAACTTTACATTTAGTCTATATCATCTTATTGTGTCCTTATTCTCATTCCAGCTTTATTTCAAATAGAGCCTGGGTCAAATAAGAAATATATACTGTGCAACTGTTTGTCTTCTTGGCACATGTTTAAAAAACATTACACACAGTTTATTCTTTTTTAAAATAAAAAGCTTCCAAGTGAAAAAAAACCCTATAGGTGCTTCTTATTTAATGATTTTAATCATGATGGCTGTGTCATATTGAATAGGAAATTAATGTCAGAAAGTCATAAGGTAAAGTGTCCTTGTAGGTAATTGAGTGATTTCTACAAACCAAAAATGAAACTTATCTGAAACATTATTGAATTAATATGATGAAAAATGATAGATAGTAAAGCACTGTACATTATAAAATACTCTTAATTTCAGCATTGTGATATCTTTCCTTGACTTTAGAGAGAATATTTCCGAGGCTGAAGATTTGCTTTCATATTCCATGATGATGCAAGAGAACTTTCAGGTTTACTAGGGTGCTCTTTCTTTCAGTCTGATCACACTTTCTATAAATTTCCTCAGGCTTCAGTATTGTAAAATCTGAGTCTTCAGTCACAGAAAGTACATGTGTAATTGGAAGGACCAAGAAGCAACTATTGCATGAATCATTAAACACTAGCAATCCTGTCTTGTGAAGTAATCACTTTTTTTTGAAGATATCTTATAATATTTGATGTACTAAACTTCTTTTTAATCACATCTCTTGCATGTATTAAGTATTTATGGTTTTAATATTTTAAAGCACAATTGACAGTATTCTAAGTTGTTGATGTTAAAAACTTAGTAAAGCTGAATGAAACAAAAATGAATAAAGCTGAATGAAATGTTGAAGTGGTTTCATGACACCAGAGATTTATTCTTCTTGGCTAAGTTTGACAGTAGTGTTTACTTTTGAAATGGTAGCTTTCTTTGGTTGTGTGGTTTTCTCTGAATTGCAAGGGCATTTCTGCAGCTAAAGAATTTATCATGCCCATCATTTAAAATGAGAATTTATCTGCTTGCTCTGTTGGCTACACAGCTGCCACCCACTTGCAGCTGGTTTTGGCGACTTTGCTAAGTCCATCTTCCAGCTAGAGATGCCAGAAATAATCTGCTTGGAAAATATGGCCAGTGATAGGTAGTTTAAAAGAAAAAAATAGCATTTTGGCAGAACAGATAAGAGTTTTTCTATAGCTTAGTTTCTGCATGTATTTCATAGTTACTGCTCCCTAGCAATATGAAAACGGAAAAACACAAGTTTCGAGCCTCTCTTAAAGTATATTTTTCAAACCTTTTTTTATGACTTTTGCTGTTTACTACTGCAAGCTTTTAAAATAAACTGATTCTAGCAGAAAGAGGTGTTACAAAACCTTGCATTCTTTGCATTCCTGACTTGTGTTCCTGATCCCAGGTAACCCAGGTCCTCCCTCCTGCAGGTGCCTTCATTCAGCTTCTTCTCATGGCCCCGACCCCCTTCATATCCTCATGTCCCACCACTGTCTGCTGGCCTGGAAGGACTTGTCTTGCTGGTTACAACCACTTGCATGACTGGCCAGCTGGCAGGTCAAAAGAAGATACCACCACTAACTAAGTTGTTGCTTTTCCGTAGCTGTAGTTAAGGAGCAAAAAATAGTCAGGAGGTTTTAACCAGTAACTTTTTTATTCAAACAATTACATGTTTCTTTGCCAAATTTAACTGGGATTGACCTGTAGGTTCTGAGCAGGGAAGACCAGGAGACAAACACCATGATTACACAGCTCATGTTCCCTTACAGTTCTGTAGCTTTAGAGAGTCTTTCTTTACGGCTATATTTGACTGTGGTTTGATATGTTCAAGGCAACCAGGACAGCAGTTAGAGGAGAGTTGAATCAAGTGGGAAGAGGAAAGAATCTAGTTTTCATTAATGCTGGTGTTTTCTGTGTTTGTGTGTTCTTGATCATGGCAGTGCTGAGCAGGGAGTCAGCCAGGTGCAGTTCCTCCGTAGAGCGTGCTCTGTGCATACTCATATCCAGTTTTATTTTAGATGCAAAGTGCATATATGTTTTATTTTTTATGTGAAGTGCATTAGAAGAGAAAGGATTTCTGTAAATCAGAGGGAAAGGATTCTCTGGTGAAATCATAGAATCACAGGATATTTTAAGTTGGAAGGGACCCACAAGGATCACAGGTCCAACTCCTTAAGTGAAAGGTCCTTACAGGGATGGAACCTGCAACCTTGGTGTTAGTAGCACCATGCTCTGACCAACTGAGCCAATTTCAGGTTAAATTTAATAATCAGGGCAGCCATAAACACTGGGATCTGACCTCTCCTTTTTGGACACAGACAATGCCAGTTTAACACACTCTTTATTCAGCTTTTGCTATGTGCAGAGGTAAGGTGATTTTCCTATTGAGTCTGTCCCTGCAGTAAACAGAGAATTCCAAAGCCAGTAATGCTGTCATGTGGCTCAAAGATGAAGGACATGGACTCTGAAAATATATTTTGTTTGGTACTGTATTTTAGAACTTACTTGTTGGATGAGTACAGATCAAGGGAATTACATGTCACTATACACAAATCTGCTCTCAAGAGATGAGTTTGCTGTAGATGAGTTTGTTTCCTTCCCTAGAAGGAAAAGAAATGTTCCTTCTAAGTAGACGTTGCTTTCTTCTCTCAATGCTTAGGCCTGACATTAAGTTGTGATATATGGTATTATCTGGGTGTTTGTTCTGGTGCTCACTAGGTGACAGATTGATTATGGTAACTTTTATTGAGGACAATCACAGCAAGGAGCATTTTATGTTTGTCTTCTTGCCTATTTGACTCTCTTCTAAAGCTTCTTATTCTGTAAAGTAATTTTTAAGCATTGTGCTAAAATATGTTTATGGTATAAAATACAGATTTTATTTTAAGTATGCTGACTGTTGTTAAAAGTATCATGAGCCTGACTGAAATTGTTGGTTATTGCTAGAAATGGTATGTCTGACTAACCCAGGTTTGTTTCTTAATTATTTTCATTTTCAGAATTGGTAAAGGATTTCAAGGTGTCATGAAAAGGTGGGGATTTAAAGGTCAGCCTGCAAGCCATGGCCAGACAAAAACTCACAGACGACCTGGAGCAATATCTACCAATGTGAGAATTCTCATTTCCCATTAAAACATTCTTCAGTGTTTTTAGAACAGCTTACTAAAACTGAAAAAATGTACACTAGCTAGCTGCCACATTTACTCTGTACTAGCAGGGAATCCCAGCAGCAAAGGAAGTTCAGAAACCTGTGTAAGGAGCAGTGCTGTTCTCTTAGGCCTCGATCTATGAATATTCTGTATTGCTGGTAAATGCACATATTTTAACTGAGCTATAATTGGCATATTTTGTAATATAGTGAGAGGAATAGTCTTAGTACTTCAAAGAGAGTTCTAAGAAGCTTTTATCACAGCATTTACAGACTGGAAAGGATTTATCTGTTATTTTATCCTGCAGATATTGTGCTGTTCTTCGGAACCCTGGTTCCTTTTATCACCTTGCCTGGCATGTGTAGCTGCTTAATGAACTGATCCCCATAATTTAGTAGGGAATTATTCCCAGAAGTGTGTAAGCTTCTGTGCATTTCTAAGCAGAATACAGAGTCATATTTTTACATTTCAAACTATAAATAATATTAGTATAAAAGCTCTTTGAGCCAGTTAATTTTAGACTTTGTCTTATAAAGGCTGTACAATATTTAGACTGAACTAAGAGAAATTTTTTGCAAACTAATTAAGATCAACTGAGTCATAGTACTGAACATGAATTGTCTGTAAATTTCTTAGAGAAATTAAAATATAAAAAAGGATTAATAATGCTCAAGAGAATAGTAAAAGCAAAAAGGCAACAGTCAATGAAGTTTGAGTAATTGAGAGTGTAAAAGCGTGCGTTAATGATTTATAGTCCTCAGTTTCAGCTGGAAAAAGAATTCGACAGCTGGCACTTGTTTTCACTGAAGAATGTAAATATTTGAACACTAAACATGATTTTAGCAGATGGTATTCATCATTACAAAATAACCCCTCTTTTCTTTAAATTAGAATTTTCCTAAGCAGCAATGTTGCATGTAATTTCACAAAATATATAGAATGAAAAATGGTATTGGAAATAGGTATGATGGGAAGGAAACAAAGTGAAAGGATGCAACAGGGGAAAAATAATGTCTTGATAGTACTTTCCTATTTATGGTTGGCCATATCAGGCGTTTTTGGAATTCAGGACTGTTCAGTAGAGAATCCTCTCTAGAACTGCATTGCAACTGATTTCCTGAAATCATTATTTCAACAAGAACTAAGAAAATTCCCAAGAAACATTATTAATGAATAACAGAGAAGTGCAGGACACAAATCCCTTGATAACAGTGTAGAATTGAAAATTATTGCACTTATTCCTGCTTTTTTCCTCCACCTTTGTTGTCCAGCTTATGCCCAGCCAGTCAAAAATGGGGTACAGAAACTAAGGAATACTGGGGAATGGAATTAAAAATTCCATTCTCAAGAATACACACGTTAAAAAAGATCTGATTGACATCGGTGTAAAAACTTTTTGATTAGGGAACGAGAGAAGCTACTTGGTGTGTGCATATATATGTATGTATATGAATTTTGTGATTGTGGTCAAGTATTTCAGAACACATGTAGAGTAAGTCCTAACCTCTGGCAGGAGGTATTAAACATCCTTATCAGGATTACATTATTTTTATATTATATGTTTTCAGCCTTGGAAATACCAGCATATTTTCTCCGGTGCACTTCTTGAGTTTGTAAGTGTACCTCTTGCAGTTAACGTGGTGGTTTTGGCCTTGTTTTTACCTAGAAAGCTGCCAAAGTTTATCGTGGAAAGAAAATGCCTGGTAAAATGGGTAACATCTACAGGACATCTTTTGGGTTAAAGGTGAGTTCTGGGTTTACCAATGTGTGTCTATGGTTGTGGTATTGCCAAGCAATGGTGTCCTGTCTGTCATCTCTGCCAGAATCCAGACAGCAGCATCCTAAAGTAAGCAAGCTGGAAAGACCAGAGCAGCAAATGTGTTCTCCTGTTCTCTTGTGGGTTACAAATAACTTACCTGAACATCCTTTGTGTTTGTGGTACCATGGGAACTGGGATTTTGGGTGATACTTCCATATCCAGTGTGTTTTTCACTACATCCCTTGACTTCTTCCTTTGAAGAGGGAAAACAGTCAGGCTTTTGGTCACTTTAGTTGTCTCCATGCCTATTCCCTTGTTCATACCCAACCCAAATCTGAGTTGTTTGAAGCTCTAACTTGATCATGGCCTTTCACTTTCATGTGCGAAAAGGGGGTTATAGTTTCTGTCCCCATTCTGATTTGTGCATAGCTACAGCAGCTCCTGAGCTACTAAAGCAACTCAGTCTCTGAAGGCAACTTCTGCAGTTTGCACAAAAAGCATATTGACCTCTAGATTGCTAAAAAGTGCTGCTGCTGTTTTCAGTTTACTACAACTAATTTTTTGTAGAAGAAAATGTGTGTATTCAGTTGATCACCTGACTGAGTTAAGAAATTAACATGGTCACAGGAACATTTTCTTGAGGACATTTGTTTTACTTTGTCAACTGTGATGTTTTTCATGTTTTTCAACCTGTTGCTGTAAGAGGGGAAAGAGACCTAGGAGCTTTGGTTGGTGTTACACTGAACAAAGAGCTGCTTTACCAACTACAGCCTGGTCACCAGCCCTCTAAAACTGTTTCAGCCTCTTGCATTAGGAAGCTTTGCACCCAGAGTGGCATGTGAGTGAATTTTGTGTCAAGTTTAGGCCTGTGCAAAACATTTTTACTTAGTTTGGGCTTTGCTGGATTACTGGTTGTAAATCTGGGAATAGTCTCATTTATAAACAGGTCTCAATGTCTGATTTTTTGTTTCTGTCTCCTAGGTGTGGAGGATCAATACAAAACATGACATTATATACGTAAATGGGTCTGTTCCAGGTCACACCAATTGTCTGGTGAAGGTATGTTGGCTAGTTTCAATACTGGTATTGGTGACTCCTAAGCTCTCTACAAATCAATTTAAAAATGGAAAAACACTGGTAGGATGCAATTTTCATTTCTTTTGACAAATCTTGTGCTGTTGAGTTAAAGGGCAGTGGAATCAGATCTATGAAAGAGCGTGGTCAGCAGGGGCAGTGGGCACTCTAAATGGCTCCTTCTTAAATTTGCACCCATGTACCTTATGATACACCAACACAGTTGCTGAACCCTGTGGTAAAGTCTCCAGGCTATGTCCATCCTCTTCAAGTGCTAACATGAGGCTGTAACATGGTGAGATTTCCAGAATGTTATTTAAGTGTTGTACTCAGGAACAGAGATACACAGCAAGTCCTGCTTTAGAGGTTATGTAAAGCATTTCCATACCCAGTAGCAGTTACCTTTCCAAGGAGCAGCTGAGGTACAGGAAGAGACAGCTGGAGTTCACAATGAAGAGCTGAGTTCCCTTTGGAATCAGTATAAATGTGCCAGTGGTATTTTCTGTGGCAGTCTTCACGATTAATTTTGAATTTTATTGAGATGGCTTCAGTTTTCCATAGACAGTCTTGAAACAATGAAGGGTCTAATAACTGTTCTTATGATCTAAATAATTCACATCAAAGCAAGAAAAGTGCTCTTTAAGGGTAGTTTTCAAAGTAGATTTTTCTTTCTAATTAGGTATATTCTACACACCTGCAAACACCACGTGGAGGAAGTTGTTTCCATTCTGACTGAATAGAGTGCAGGGTGTCAAATGTCTCTGCTATGAACGACTATAAAGAATTTGTACCTGTGTATCTGACAGTTTTAAATCCTTGGAAGTATTGCAGGGATTTAAATGGTTCAGGACTTGAAAAGTTAAAGAGTTCATCAAATTCAGGTGTTTTCGAATAGTTTATTATCTTCTTCTGTTTTGTCTCTTAGTTGTGGAGCAGAACTCTCCAGCTACTGGGCTTTGTGTAGAGCTACCTTGCTTTCAAATAGGCATTTTACCCATAGGAAAATGATGTTTCTCTCACTGCAAATAACGCCTTTTTTTCCTGGGCAGAGAATCTCTAAACTGTTTTTAGTTTAATGTCCAGCCTAAGCCTGGAGAATTCATTACACATTTCTCTTCCAATATAGTGGAAATTGGTTAAGTGATGTCCAGGAAAAGTAGTTTTCAGGACAACTTCTGCAAAATTGCTGGGCATGACATCAATTACTTAGTATTAAGAGTGTAGTTTGGCTGGCTTTTCGTCTGTATATTGGACTGAATGACCTTTAGTTAAGTGTGTTCAAAGTGTTTTTTTCCTAATCCTTATTGCTCTATGTCAGCCTCAAACTTAATTAGGTGGGAATTTATTTTAGGATGTTAGTTTTAAGTTATAATGTATGCATACAAGCAGCATAATGTAGCTGAAAAATTGAGAAATGTTTGATGCCCAGACTGTATTCTTTGATCTTAATAGTTCTCTTAAGCAAGAGTTAATTGTTGGAAAAAATTGTGCATCTTGTTATCTTAGTCATGCTATTAAAATCCACACTTGATGGTAAATGCAGGTACACATCTCACATGTTTTATCTCTAAGGATGTAACATCTTATGAAGCCACTGAGACTGCATACAGTACCTGTTTTTACCAGATTATAACTTTTATTCTACCTACACTCAATCAACTGATTTTTATTTCTGATTTTAAGTGAGTTGAGAAAGCAAACATTACACAGCTGTAATATAAATAATTTTTAAAAACAAAACTGTGTGTGTTAATACTGTGAGTTCTTACGTACACCATGAAGATCTCATTGAAACAAATCATTTTTTCCCTTGCTTAAGATAATAGAGTATGCAGAAGATTTTCACTGAAGTGCTCCAGACTCAAACTTTTATGACATTTAATTATAAAGAACACTGTTTGAAATAAAGACACAGGAGTAGGTATTATTGCTGTTAAGAAATAGGTTTCTAAAAATTTCTTGCAGTCTTATTTGGAGATTGAAGGCAGAATGTAGTAAGCAACATTTCATTCCAGTTCCTGGAGCTGGTGGATCCATTCTGTGGCTTTTTCCTTGCAAGAGCCATATGAATTACATTACATTCATTTTTTCCCTTATTTTTGCAAATAGATCTGCAAAGAGTAGAAAAGGCTTTAATTATAAAATCAGATAAAGCAATACTATTTGGTTCTCTAATTTCTAGGGGGGGGGTTCTCCATGAATCTTGCTGCACTCATCTGTGGTGTTTTTAGCTTGTCTTACGCCTTTCTTACAGGATGTTTTTATGTTTGCTTATAAGCATCAACTTCCAGTATGTTGTTGTATATTTGCTTGGATCTGTAGTTGGGAGAGGAATTTTGGGATATTAGCTGTTGTAATTAGTGTTCGTTCCACTAAATACCTGCCTGTAATTAAGTAGGAATAAAGTCTAGGGAATTTGAACCCATCTGTCTTTGAGCTCCAGAGTGAAATATTGCATAACACTTTCCTCTTTGTGTGCCTCCAAGAGGAAGGCGTTTGTGTTCAGTACCCACTCTGTGTTGCTTGGTAACCATTAAAACCATAGTGCACCTTTAAAGCATATATTTATTTTGTATGTTGTATTTTTGGAAACTTCGTGCATCAGCACTGTATTCAGACAGAGATGAAGCATTTAATTTTTCAAGTTTTGTTTTCAGCAGAATAAAATTGCAGAATACTAGGATTGATGGATTTCTGGTTTTAATTGGAATCAGCTTTCATTTGATATTGTACACTGAAGTGTGCAGGTAAATAACTGGCATCAGTAATGTTTCTAGCCAACTGGAAAACTAGTGAAAAAAAGCTTACTTTAGCATGGATTTCTTTCTCAATTGCAAGGCCTAATTAAGAAACCTAAGGAGTGTGCTGGAATGACCAGGTTCTTCTGTTTCAGGAATAACATTGAAGAGTAAGCATTTGTAAAATTTGTGTGTTGGGCCCATCAAGATAGCCTGCCTCAGGAAACAGCTGTTTCTTTCTGGGGTATCTTCTTGCATCCCAGGGCCTGTAGTTACCATCTGTAATAGCTTTCTCTTTCTAAAGGTTATGGCTCTGGATTTCTCTCCCAAGTGTATTACCAAAAATTCTCTCTTTTGTTATTCAAGAGAGATGCCCAAGACTTAACTCCCTTTTTAAGCAAATGCCTTATAGTGGAGGGTAATATAGTATATTATAATTCACAATGTTATAGTTTGTTTTGATAGTTTTATACCTGCCCTAATTTAAGGCACCTGATTTTCCTAGGATACTTAGTGTTGGTCACTTTGAGTGTACCACTTGTAGTGAGGGCAGAAATTCTGGCAAATCTTACAGTCCATAGGAGTTGCTTAGCAAGTCAGATACTGAACTGGCCTGTTTGTATGCTAGACCTGAGTTAAACTGAAGTAGACAAGTTGCTTTAGTATGATGTTGCACTTGAACTAGTAACTTAAGTCTTGAGATTCCTTTTTTTCTGTTTAGCTCTTTTTTCTTTTTCTTTTTCTTTTTTTTTTTTTTTAAGAGAAGTATGTAGTGATTTGCATCTTACTTATTTTGTATCACACTTCCCAGTGTTACTGTGCTGTGTTTCTAGTTGTTTCCTGGGTTGGGTGTTCTCTGTCCTGTGCCTTGGGCCTCATTCATAGACTTAAGTGGAGGTTTGGGGGGGAGTTTGTATGATTGGGTTATTTTCTAAGACAGAATAAAGCTGGTCAGAAATGGATATAATTCTTGGGCTTGATTTTTGTGTCTAGCTTCAAAAATAGCAGAGAAGCTGAGTTAGGTGATGTGTGACGCTGGGAGCTTATTTCTAATAATTTTCTATATTTAAACACATTTTTATGTTTAGCAAATAGCTTGCATTCTTTGCTGTGGGTGCTAGCACACCCTGGAGCCCTGTTAAACTACATATGTGAGTTGTGACTTAAGCTTCAGTTTTTAACACTTTTTTAAGACCACATTAAGCCTTTTGTGGTGATAGATTTCTGAGTTTGTATTTGTTTATACTACCCATTATGCTGTCAGTATAGGGGACATACATAATTGCAGTTTATTAATTGTCTACAAATTTTATGACTGTTCTAAAGATTTAGTGGCAAAACACCAACCAGCTCCAATTTCAGATTTTTCTAGTATTTTTCTTAATTAAATGACCTGTCAGAATACACTGTAGTGGTTATACCATCATCTGTGTATACCATCTATCTGTGGTATAGTCTACTGTAATATATGGTGCTATTAGCACAGCAGTTGAGTAAGCAAGTATTTATTATATAAGGTATACAGCAAATTCTTTTATGGATTGCAGTAACAGTTTATAGTATGAGCTTGATTCCTTCTGTGTATGAGAGCCAAATTCACTGGATTTTAGTAACACAGCACTCAAACCTACTCCTTTAGGAGTGTTCTCAGAAGGTTAGTAGGAGAGCAGGAAGAGCTGTGCTGGGTCACCTGCACATCTTTTCTGTGTACATGCTTATACAGACAAGTGTAGCTGCTGCTGCTGTACACCACTGAGCCCCTTTATACCACTGTGAAATTATTGTTCAGGAATCTGAGGTAAGAGATACTGGAAACCTTGGTATGCTGGGCCCTTCATAAATGTAAAGGGAGTAATTAATTCTCTTGAGAAGACAGATAAATCATACTATGATTTAGCCGCTAATCAGTACTTTTAGGTGTAAAATGAAGTTGAGGTCTTCCTTTAAATAGGAATGATAATGATAATAGCTGGTAATGGAATAATAATACCTGGTTTCTTAAAATTTCAAGGAGGGTTTAATTTAGTTTGGTAGTGGTGCTCTAAGTTAGCACTTTTTTGCTTTAAATTGCATTTGAAACTTCTACGTCAATGTAGAAGAAGATGGAAAAGGAGCAGTAGTTTCACCAGTCGAAAGAAATACTGCATCAATTATACCAATCAAAAAAAAAAAAAAGAGCGTATCAGAAGAAAACCATTTCAATATCAGATGTGGCCTATGCTTCTGGTATCTGTCAGGCTTCTGAGGAGTTTGGAAAGGGCAAAATGAAACAATGTTGTACTCCTGTGAGAGCAACAATGGTCTGTTGGAGATGTTTCATGAGAATGTTAAAATTATTTTAAAACTTCCCCATATCACACTGGAGATACTATGTCCAAAATGCCCCTTGGCATTAATATATAATTCATACAATGTTAAATCTGGGCAAAAATCCTAAATTCATTTAGGTAAACTAATGCAGGACTAAGATTAGATTGTTGGATTTACCTTCAGTTAAGAGCAGATGTCTTACTGCTAAATTCTGTCATAAGAAATGGAAAAAAAATAGGAGGAAAACAAATATTTCAATTCCTTTCATTTTCTGGGTGTCCAGAGCTGCCTGCAATGACACAGCCTATATGTAGCAGCACATACTACTTCATGATGAAAATAGTCCAAAATAACAAAAACTAGACATGAAAAAATTTTAATAATATATACATTAAATGAGTAAGTTATCATAAATCAAATAATTTAGTCTAATCTTGCAGATTGAATAAAGATTATAGATCTAACTCATGTAGGGATTGTAGATCTAACTCTTAACTCATGGGGTGTTTTCCTGTTGACAGAGAAAGCTTTTGGTGTGTAATAGGATTAGAGAGTAAAGGAGAAATTAGCAAGGGAAATAATTGATAACCAGTGAAGGAATTAAAATGTAGTTTCATTCATCTCTGAAGATGCCATCCTTCAGGTGGCAGTGCTGAAGCTCTCTCACTTTCTTCTGAACTCACTGGTGCTGGAACTGTTGCAGCGAAGGTCTGTGGACTTGGACCTCAGCCTAGTTCATTCAGTCCAGACATGCAGTGTAAATTGGAAACTACAGATCTGGCAGTTTACAAGGCTGTAGAGAATACTTCTGTAGAAGAGGAATGATCTACTTTTAAAGCTACTTAGCCATCCTAACCAGAGTGACACATTGAGCCCTTCATCCCCTCATTCTTAGCAAAAAGTTTTCTTTTGTTTATTAAGCCTGCCCTTAAAAACATATTGGAATGTCAAATTTATTGTACATGCCATCTGCAGGAATCCTTATGGACTTTGGGAAAGATTCAAGTAATAATAGATATGAATTTAGTAAATACAATGCTGTCAGAACATAGTATTCAGTGGGCATAATTTTTTTTTAATTTAATTTTTGGCATAAGTCATAATTGTCCTACATGAGACCTTTGTCCAACCGAGAAAGAACTAGCATCCTGTTCTTTAAAAGCCCACCAAAAACTAAGATGAAGAGCTTATCTTCTCTCTACTAAAATTTTGTCTAATCTATTTGCACTTCTTTTTTCTTAATCCACTTGAGTATAATGCCTGAAAGGGATTATTACAGCTCAGGAGGAAGATCATATGTAACAATATAGAAAAAAATAATTTAATTTTAAATCAAATTTAAGAATTTGTAGCTCTTTTTTTTTGTTCAGAGATACCAGCCTTCTATCTGCTACTGCAGACAAACTGCTTTTTGCTGATAATTCTAGCTACTAATTTTCTTCAGAGATTGGAGTTTCAGGGGCTAGATTTTAAATCTTTCCACATGCAGAAAGGTCAGTAAAGGAATTTCTCTGTGGCACCATGGTTCTTGCAAATGAACTGTCTTAGAGGCTCATGTTCAGCAAAATAAGGTTCTGATTCCTGAGTGAAAAATTTTAGATGTTTAACTCTACAGTCACTGAACAGCCCTGCAATAACCAGAGGGATTTAATACAGCATATGCACATATATTTGCAAAATTAGTTGCCATAATTAGTTTGCATCGCGCATACAAGCGTGTGTCTTGTTTGTTGAAGAGGTGATTACGTTGCATAATATAACTTGGAATGTCATGTAGGAACATACTGTGGGAAGTAAACACTGTTTAAATAAGCTATGCTTCTATTTTAATAATGTTTTAAAATATTGAGCAATGAATTCATATGAGTGGGTTTTATTCACTGTAATGACAAATTCTCTTAGGTTTTTTTTTTTGGGTTTAGTTTTGCTGGTTTTTAAAATCTCTTCAAGGATGAGTACAAAATGTTAAATCCAATAGCTAGGGTTGATGTTAAAGTAAAGATAATTGTACCTGGAATTCTTTAAACAAGTGCCATGTGAATGCTGTTGGGCTTTTCTTATGCATGCAAGCTGAGTTCTTTAATTTCTAGTGCATCACTGTCTGAAAAATCTTCTGTAAGATTTATAAACCATACTCTCCCCCTTCCTGCTTTTCAGGTCAGAGATAGCAAATTGCCTACTTACAAGGACTGCAATAAAAACCCTCCATTCCCTACATTTTTTGCTGATGGAGATGAAGAACTGCCAGAAGACCTTTTTGATGAGGAGATTTTCCAGTTCACAGATCCATCTGTCAAATTCGCATAATGTT
Source organism: Cettia cetti (assembly GCA_013401135.1). NCBI lineage: Eukaryota > Metazoa > Chordata > Aves > Passeriformes > Sylviidae > Cettia > Cettia cetti. Next base: position 10,180 of record VZUI01000117.1, on the reverse strand, counting down.
CCTCGCATCTTTGAAAACACAGTTTTGTTATTTTTATGTACATTGCAATGCTGTATAAAAGTAAGCCTATGAATTGCAGTCTGGCCAACTGACTTGAACACTTCAGGTATTGCCATTTTGGTCAGGTAATGAGATTTCCCACTGTCAGTCTCAAACCTGTACTTAAAGGAACAGATAGATGAGTGAGGGGCAGGTTGTAAAGGACACCAAACTGTGTGTCTTCAGTGACCTTTTGTCCTCTACCTCAGGCTGTGGAAACCTGCACAATCCTGAAAAACTGTTGTTTTGAACATGGTTCCAGTTCATTTTCTAAATGTGAACAAATTCTGATTCTCTTTTATGTAAAGTATACTGGGCAACTCTGATCAATCAGAAAAAGGTTGCAAATCTGCCTTGGCATCTGAAGTGGGGGGGGTCCATGAGTAGTAATCCAAAATAAAACAAGAAAATGCATGAGCATTGTTTTGCAGAATGAGCTTGTTTTGCTTCCTTCTTTTATCCAGGGCTTTCTCTCCTTTTGCCTTTGTGTTGTTTAATGTAGCAGATACCTAACAGATTTTCTAGAGGGAGGGTGATGGTGGCCATGAGTAAGATGAGGGAGGGAGTGTTTGGGTGGGAAACAATGGGTAAAAAAGCAGCACCAGGACTGCAGGGGCCACCTGCTTGTCACCTCTGCTATCAGCTTGTTCTGAGCTTCACAGAGGGTCCCTTGAATGCTCTCTGGAGAAGTCTCTGTGCATCTACCATGGTCTTTGCATTGGATTCTTACGCTGTTATAGGAGAGCTACTTCAAGGAAAAGAGGCCTCATGTGAGGGGTTTGTCTTTATGATAGTGCTCATTTTTCTCTTCTGCCCCACATTTCAATGGTAGCTGGGATCATTCTCCTTCTACTTTTCATTTTGCATGATTTACTATTTATAATTTTGATGTTTTGGATTCTGTAAATCCTCTCACATACAGAAGTATCTTCATAACTGTCATTGCCGGCTGAGCACTGCAAGTAGTTCAAGAATTTGCATACACTGTTACCATTAATATCCTGGCAGTGCTGTCTGCTCATCTTTTCAGCTTCCTCACAAGCTAGGAGCTCAAAGGAAGCCACAGGTTTATGGAAGTACATTAAACTATATAACATTAGTACTGTATCAAATAATATTTTAGTGTTGGGAAAACCAACAAAGTACTTCAACTCCTGTTTCTTTGGTAAGAGAACTTTTCCCTTTCTGGCATAAAAAGTGAAATTCTAATGATCTGCTCATGTTGCTCCATGGAATGACTGCAGCCATTCAGGGAATGTTGTAGTTAATGTTGTGTTCCATTTGTTCAGTTTTAAAGTTTCTGTTGAAGCCAATATTCTGTCACAGTAGTCTCTGCAGTTTTGATTTTGAAATGTATGCTGGGTGTAAGCTGTACGATTTTTTGAGGTGCTGCTTATTCAGGTCCCATTTGTACTGAGACATGCAGGTGAAACCTTTTCCATCTTTATCAGGAGTGCTTGAACATCAGAGACAAGAGCTTTCATAGCTCAACTGCAGACTGTTGTCCCAAAGTATTTTTTGTAGAGCAGATGCAGAGTGAGATGGGTAAGATCTGCTGATGTGAGCTCAGAGTAGTCAACTCAGATTGGAACATAAACATCCATTAGACCCATTCTTCTACCAGGCATTGGAAGGCTTATGGTGTTTTAATTTTCCTTATTCTCATCTCTGTTCTCTGCTCTTCTGAGTAAAGAGGAACTTTGAGCTGGAGAAAGCCAGGCTGAATTTATTTCAAGGAACAAAACTGTTCATAAGTGTAATGACACCAAATGCTTTAAGCCCACCTACAAGTTTGCTCTTAGAAAAGGTTGAAGATGTTTAATGAACTATATTTAGACATTATCAAAGGTGTTGGGACTGAATATTTATTCTTCAATGTGGCCAAAGGTTGTGGCTAATCAAGATGTGCTTTTAAGCTTCAAATAAAAGACAAAATTAGGCAAATATGAAGTTTTTGTGTCTCAGATGAGCCAACAGTTTCTCATGCAAAAGGATGTGTTAGTTTTTGTGAGAAGGCAGACCAAGGGCTCTGTTGCAAGTAGATGTATCTGTGTGGTTTTGTTGCTGTGTCGGAGCAAAGACAGTTTAGAGCCATCAGGCAACATTTGCTCAGGCAAGCAACAAAAATAAGTTCTTATTCCACATAACCTGAGTTATTAAAGAAGGAGGAACCGAACATGTTACCAGGAATCTGAATTCTGTAGGAAACATCCTACCCAGTGTTGGGAGCTGTTATGCTGCCCAAGGTAGTAATTGCTGGCAAGCTCTGCTACCAGTGCCATAATTTGTGAAGGTTGCTGCAAGGTCTCCCCTTTTCTCCGGGCTGAAGAACCTCAGCTCTCTCCCAGCCTGTCTTCATAGGAGAGGTGCTCCAGCATCTGATCAGTGTCTGGTCACCTTTGCAGCCTTTTCCAGGAGTCACTCTAGGAGTTAATTCCGTGCCCTTGTGCTGTGGTCGAGGCACTGGTCTGGGGTTTGCATGTTCCAGGAGCTCATTAACCCTCTCCATGTGCTGTTGTGTTTGGGTTGGTGGGGTGTTTTTAACATCAGGAACATGCTGCTCTGGAGGAGGATGTAGAGTTAAGCTTCAGCTGTATCTGTGACTTCATGGCGTGACTGCTTTGAAAAATAAATGCTCTTCAATAATAACCCCTCTCAGTGCTTCTGAAATACTACGTGAATAAACAGTGTCAAGCTTACAGTATAAGTTGAAGGTAAGAAGACAGCAGGAAGAGGAAATCAAAACACTCATGTATCACTTGACAACATAATTGCAGCCATTGATGATAAACAAGGAGAGTTTATTTCTCTTGAAATACCATACTTTCAAATACCATGGCGCTGTCTTTGTGAGATCGATAAACATTTTCATTTGCTATTTTCACTTCATGTGGAAAAATATGGTTTGCTCTGTTAGTGTTTAACAAATACCATTCTAGTAAACTGAACGGGTGACAAGAGCTTATGTGTAAAATTCCACCCTCCTTGCTGAATTCTAGAAGTCCTGGAGGACTTTGATGATCCTAGAGGCCTTTGCCAACCTTGAAGGCTCTGTGATTGAAAGAAAAGAAAACTGATGAGGATGTAAACTGTGAGGGGGCTGATGTGTACAACCCAAACCCTAGTCAGAGGCTTCCCACTGGCAGCCTGGTGCCAGCCCCATGCTTTTGAGCTTCAGCACATGGGCTCTCCTGGAATGCCAAGGTGAATACTATGCAAAAGAAGTTGCTGGTCCCATCCTAGGGTGCTTCATGAAGTCTGGCTAATAGAGGGGCCCAGTAACTCCAGTGAGGACAGTGGTGGGGTTCATTAATTTTAGGATTGCTTTGTCTGTAGCTATGGTTTGGCTTGTGTCTTTCTTCTGATTTATGTCATTCCCCCCCTGCCCCTTGAGATTTTGTGTGGGAATGCCTTGATTTCATAACTGTAAACATTATTTGTATATGGTGTGTTCCAATAATTAGCTCCTCTGCCCTTCAGTGCACAGGTAGTGTTTATTAATTGCATTTAATGAGCATCTCTCACCTGCAGCAAATTGCCCTGCTCTGTTGCACACCTTAGCATGTCGCATAGCTTAGTATGATTTATTTATATAACGTGCTTGAAGGCACTTAACAGCTGTAAGAACATGCAGAAATGCTGACCTTGCCCTTGGGTGTTTATTGGTTTTGGAGACAGCATGCAGTTTCTCTGGGAGAATTTGATTACACGTAGCTTTAATGTTATCACACCAGAAAGAGAATTTATTTCAATGGGTGCAGCTCTGCTGTGTCTGGAGTGTGGCAGAAAAGCAGACAGATGGCAGTTCTTCCTGAGGAATGTGCACAGCCAAGTTGTGGTGTCAGATAGGAAGGGGGTACCTCAGGACTGGTAGTCCTGAGTCCTGGTACTCCAAATTAGTACAGCCTTCTCACTTCCACCTCATGAAGTGCTCAAAAACAAGTGGGATGTGAACTGTAGAAGACTATCACTACTGCTCCAGTCCCCTGCCCTTCTGTCAGTGCATCTTCCTTGCATCTCTCCCCTTGTTTCACAGAAGTGTGTGCGTGCTAAGTGGGAATGTGGCACTGGAGTGGGCATCAAGAAAGATTTTCAGCAGATCAATGTCCATAATAATGTCCTAGTTCACCCTCATTCCATTAAGGTATTACATGTGGGGTCCCACCTTTATGCGTGGTTGATGCAGCCTAGAATCATTTCTGTTGGAATACCAAAGACCTGAGTTGTGGTGTTGCTTTTTCATCCAAGTGGCACCCACTGCCCGTGAACTGAAAGTCACTGCTTGGGAATAATTCCATTTGGGGGGTAAATTCGTATTCACTGTCATGGCAATAACTCTGAACACTCCAACAGAACCCAGAAGAGAAAGTCAGCTGAGAAAATGAGTGCAGTTTTTAGTGTGAACACAGAAAATGGCTTGAATTATTTGCTGTGATGTAATGAGTATATGCTGGAGATGGGGCCCTCTGTGCTGCGGTGCTTCCTGCTGCTTCTCAAATTCCTGTGTGTAAAATCTGGCATAAGATGTACATATTGAAGTCAAATTATTCACAAATCAAGATTCAGGGTATAGGAAAAGGCAGGATTGCAAGGGGGGGGTTGTTAACAAAAAAATTGACTTAAACCAGCTTCCTATCAATCAAGTTGTGCTATATCATTTGCTTCACATTCCCTTGGGCGACACAGTCTTCCAGTCAGCTAAGTCAAGTTTTCATTTGTCTGTTTTCATCTCCTTCCTCACTTCCTTTCCCAGTAGTAGAAAACCTTTAAAAATTGGGGTTTTTTCAGGCACTCAAAACCTTATAGAAGGTCCCTTGGCAACCTGATGCTCTATTGAAAAGCAGAATGAGTCATCATTCATAGACAAGAGTCATTTTATAAAAGTTCCTTTATTTATTTCTAAAAGATCAAGAGGAAAGATCAAGATTGCTGAATCAGACAGAGTCTTTTCTGCATGTGGCCTCTCTTGAAGTGATGTTCCACAAATTCCCACCATATCTCGCCTGATATCTTTTGTTGCTCTGTGCAATGGTGAGCTTCCAGCACAAATTACACTTTCGATGCTTCAGTCATGTTTAATATACCTCTGCCCAGAACCACACAAAATATGCATGAAAATTTAGCTGTGGGCAATGAGAGATTTATTACATGGTACATATTTCAAAATCACCATTTCTTTCTCTGCAGCAAGCAGGAAAGGCATTTTTGTCTGCTGGTTTGTTCTCTAATTCCCCACCTCTTTCCAAAGGGAGATTTTTCTCTGGAGCTACCCTGTTCTTCCTTAGGCTAGCTTGAAACTTTCCTTTATTGGAATATTTCCTTTATTTTAGAGCTTCATATGAGAACTAACTTGATAGAAAAGAAATATTTTATTTCATTTCCCTCATCTTTCATTTCCCTTGATCACAAGTTGAGAGAGAAATGCTTTCCCTGTATGGCACTTAAAGAGAAAATCAATTGTTTTCTGTGAAATTGCCAGTTGGTTTCTAACCTGCTACTTCACCCTCTCAGAACAAGGTGCCGTGAAATGTCCTTCGGCTCTTTGTCACACAATCTTGGAACCTTGGAACCGTGCAGCTGTAGCTGTGAGCCCAAAGGCTATCACCCTGCAGGCACAGCAAGCACCAGAGACAGAATGTTTCACGCCTTGTTATTTGAAGCTGTTGGACCCTTTAATGGTGTGGCTGCTGAATCCTGCCTTTATGGGCTGCGCTGAGGGCACTCACCCACCCATCATACACACACCACGGAAGGAGTTTCAGGAAGGCTTTGTCTTCTCCTGCTACTGAAAAGCCAGAGTGCTTTTGGAAGCACAGTTTTGGAAGCACAGTGTGCCTTCAACAGTGGCTGTTAAAACCGTGAACTATTACCAGCTCTGAGTTAGCAGCTGAATAACCCAAGCACCTCAGTGTGTAATCTGTGTGTGTACCTGCCTGTCCTCCAGTGCTGGCTGTATGTTATTTCTGATCAGGAGTCTCAGTGACAGCCTTTCAAGCTTCACCTGTTTACAGTTCAGTGCAACTGCTCCAGTTGGTGAAACAGTCTGTTCTCTGCACTCTGAAAAAAACCCAAATGGAGTCCTGAAACTTCACTGTAGACACATAACAGAAGTGTTGGCCTGCTCCCCTATTGTGCATCACCCCAGTCAGATCTACCACGTTTACTGATGTCCAAAATACCTGCTTTGATGTGAACACAAAGCTTGCTCTTGTCTGAAATGCAGACTGTATCAGAAATACCAGGTGGTGGCATCTGAAGCCAGTGCTTTAACTGGTCATCTTCTATAAATCACTTAATGAGCTTTATTGTGGATGATTAAAAGTAATTGCATGTTTTCAAACACAGGGAGATTTTGACAAAACAATTTCATAGTTATTAATCATCAGGTGAAAATAATTGCTGTTTTAAAAGTGTGAAAGTATCTCATTTGTTAATTCGCATGTAAGAAACCTAATGCATTACTAGTGCCCAGTTTTTTACTTACAAAGTATTTTTCAAACCAGACTCTTACCTTTCCAAATGCTATGCATGTGTGTTTAAATTTAGTAGGTACTGGCTTCAAGAGAGCACAAGTCTGAGATGTCAGTATATCACAAGATTCATCCTACGGGCTGTGGACTTAGAATAAAACTTGACTCCGGACAAGTGTGTGTGAGGTCCTGGAGAAGCTGGGACTGCTCTGAAAGGGCTTTGAAGGAGAAGAGAATAAACATTTTTCAGACAGTTGAGGACTGGGCACATAGTTAGAACTGTGCTGCAACAGGGACAACAGTTAAAAACTGATGGAGAGAGAGAAATGACAAGGGAGGGAGGAGGAAGATGTGTGTAAGGAGTGTGAGCAGCCCGGCACTGGGGGCATGGTGCGGAGATGAGCAACCGAGGAAGGAGGCATGGAGGAATTTGCAGAGAAGCAGTTCTGACAGATCTGACAGGAGAGACATGGCTTCGTGCTGCAGGTCGGTGGGAACAAAGAAACAGGCTGAAAAACCAGGATGGATGTGGGTAACAAACCTAGGAAGTGTTTGTATCTAAGGACTGCATTGAAAGGATCCAACTTGGGCACCATCAGGGAGAGCAACCTGACAAAATCAGATAGATGAACCCTCAGGAGAACAAAGTTGTAGGGAGATGGGGAGATAAAAATGCTCCACACACTTGGTGAGCCTGCTTTAACCCAGCTGAAAAGATAAGCAACCCTCTTGAAATGAGAAAATCAGGCACATAATCTTCAGAAGAGGAATCCAGGCAATGAATTATTTCCTGAGGAAAGTGCCTGCCGGTTGCCTGCAGCTAGGCTTTCATTCCCTGATTAAGGGCAGGATTAAAATTTAAGCCACATCCTTAGATGACTTGAGTAATCCCCTGCTTGCTGTGCCTGCTGCTGTGCACGCTTGGTACCAAGAATATTTTGTAGGGGGCCAGCAGGATGTACAGACCTCACATTTTGAAATGCAAGGGCAATCTATGCCAAGGAGTCCATCAACCTCTGCCTCTGTTCTCCTTTCATCTGTCTCTGTTTCCCTCCCTGTGGCAGTGGCTGCCAGTCGTTTAATAACAAGCTTAATTACTGCCAGTGACTCGTTGGGTGTGTCGTGGCTGGTGAACTTGGTGCAACAGCCAGCAAGAAGCAGAGAAATCAGGTGCAACACTTTACATTGGTGGAGGAAGAGAAAGTTTTGTGGAAAGAGTTGCACAGAGAAAAGACTTCATCCTGCATCTGCTATGTACCTAAAAGTAGCTACAGTGCAGTATTGGAGGTTCACTTGGAATTTAAAGTGTGCTTGACAGGCTCTGTGACTGATCACATCTGTGCCTTTCTGGCAGTTCTTATCCAGCACAGGTTGTGTTAACACCTCCAGAAAGCTGTTGACAGACAAAATCCTAAAAGGTGATAATATCTTGAAAACAGCTCAGCTTGCTTCTCCTTTTTTTCTTTTTTACCCCCTCCCTTGTTTTAATAATTTTGGGGTTTTTTCATTCCTTTTCCTTTCTTCTTTTTTTTTTTTTTTTTTTTTTTTTTTTTTTTTTTTTTTTTTTTTTTTTTTTTTTTTTTTTTCTTCAGTACCTCACTCTAACTGCCAGCCAGGTCAGTAACCCCTGATCAGCTGTTGTCAGGCACTGCAGGTTTGGTGTGACAGCAGTGGTGCTTAGGCTCTGTTCTGCGCATGGAATTCTAGCAGTTTTTCTCCTGTGAGATGCAGAAGATGCTTGGCTACTTCATTGCAGAGCTGGAAGATAGATTTAATTTCACATTAATGTAACCTGTTTGTCCTCAGCTGCCTTTTTGCCACTCTACTTTGTCCAGTTTTACTTTGTGTTTAAAATAGGAAACAGCAGGACAGGATCTGACCATTTTTCACCTTGAGGGTTCAAGTATTCAAAAGCCAAACTTACACTGATCAACCTTGGAGGATTTTACAGGCTAGAGATTGGATCTCATAAAATCTAGCTCCAAGTTCACAGACTAAGTAATCATAGTCAAAGTTAACTAAAGTTTACCTTTTAGGTATAATTTCTAATTTCTTATAGTATCAGTGCAAAGACACACTTTTTAAAAAAATCCCTGAACATAGAAATACATATTTTTGCATGTTTTTCTGCACAGTGAGACCAAATTAACCTGCATGAAAGGATTGAATATGGAGGTACCATCTCCACGGCAACAGTAATGCAAAAGTGGAGGGCAGGCTTTTCCAAGGCAGCTCTTCACCTGAGGGACTGGGATAAGTGGGGGTGACTGGGAAAGCAGTGACTGTAAGACATTGTACTGGCGGACTGCAGGACCACATGTGCTTACAGCTCCAGAGAATGTGTGCCCCTCTCCAGCCAAACACTTTCCTGTCACCAGGAGGTTACAGCAGGGATGTGCTTTCAACCTCAAAACTGATCCCAGTGCAACCTGGAGTGAGCTCTCCAGACACAAATGTCTCACATCCTGGAAGGGCCTCCCTGCTGTGGTACAGGAAAGCCTTTGGAGCTAAATAACATCAGACTGGCACCTGTCACTGGTGGGGTTCCACAGGGCTCCATCTTAGGCCCTGTGCTTTTCAACATCATCATAAATGACTTGGATGCAGGACTGGAAGGGATAATAAGTTTGGAGATGATACAAAATTGGGATGAAGTGTCAATTTCCTTGAGGCCCTGCAGAGACACCTTGACAAATTAGAGTTGGGCAATCACCAACCGTATGAAGTCTAACAGGGGCCAAAGTCTGCACCTGGCTTGGGGCAACCCTGGATGAACAGACAGACCAGGGAATGAGAGGCTGGAGAGCAGCCCTGTGGAAAGGGACCTGGGGGTTCTGGTTGGTGGCAGTTGAATGTGAGTCAGCAGTGCCCTGGCAGCCAGGAGGGCCAAGCATTTCCTGGGGTGCATCAGGGACAGCATGGCCAGCCAGGCAAGGAAGGGGTTGTCCTGCTCTCCTCTGCTCTGGAGTGGCCTCACCTCAAGTGCTGGGGGCAGTTTGGGAGCAACAACATAAAAAAGGTGTTAAGCTATTAGAGAGTGTCCAGAGGAGGGCCAGCAAAGATGGTGAAGGGCCCTGAGGGGAAGTCTGGTGAGGAGTGGCTGAGGTCACTTGGTTTATTCAGCCTGGAGAAGATGAGACTGAGGGGAGACCTCACTGGAGTCTGCAACTTCCTTGTGAAGGGAGGAGGAGGGGAAGACACTGATCTTTCTGTTGATAGAAACCAAGGGAATGACCTGACATTGTGTCAGGGGAAGTTTGGGTTGAATATTAAAAAAAGGTTTTTCACCAGTGGTTGGGCACTGAACAGGCTCCCCAGGGAAGTGGTCACAGCACCAGCCTGACAGTTCAAGAAGCAATTGGACAATGCTCTCAGGCACATGGAATGACTCTTGGGGATGGTCCTGTGCAGAGCCAGAAGATGGACTCAAGATCCATGTTGGTGCCTTCCAAATTGGCTTATTCTGTGATTGTATAAGTTAAAACTGCCAGACCTTAATGAGAAAAGAGGGATAAAGAGATGGAGAAAGAGAGAAAGAAGGAAAGAGAGAGAAAGAGAAAGAAAGAGAGAGAGAGAGAGAGAGAAAGAGAGAGAGAGGGAGGGAGGGAGGGAGGGAGGGAGGGAGGGAGGGAGGGAGGGAAGGAAGGAAGGAAGGAAGGAAGGAAGGAAGG